>BLKR01010102.1:0-69636 GCA_011170035.1 Teleogryllus occipitalis
AAAACGGTTTTAATGCAGTTTTCCATATCAAATAAACAATTCTGTGCTCCATTGAAAATGAACAGTGTACCATTGACTGATGTTAAGGCAACAAAATTTTTAGGTCTCTCAATTCAGTCAAACCTTTAATGGAACGTCCAAGTAAATGAATTGAACACAAAATTAAGTTCATTATGCTACGCGTTCAGAATTCTTTCAAATTCAGTCAGCCTTCATACTGCTCGTTGTGTATACTTCGCGAATGTTCATTCCCGCCTGAGATATGGCATAATATTCTGGGGAAATACATCTTATAGCTCCCAGACTTTTAGATTAAAAAAACGAATTGTACGAATAATAACCAAATCCCACCCACGTGATTCTTGTAAGCCTCTCTTCATTAATCTAGGAATTCTACCATTACCGTGTCTTTTTATTTACGAATCAGTGGTTTTTGTAAAAAATGACTTGGCTTAAGGGCGGAATATTTTTTCAGAAAATGCCGAAGTCTATTACTATAACACTCGACGTAGAAATCATATCCATCAGGTGACAGTATCAACAGCTCATTACAAACAATTCACATACAATACATGTACATTATTTTACAACACTTGCCAGATGACATTAAACGATTAAATTCAATAGAAAAGTTTAAATCCCAAGTGAAATCGTTTCTGCTGCATAACTGTTTCTATACAATTAGAGACTATACTGAGCATCACAAGAAAAGTAACATTAATTTTAACAATGATACATAATGCATTAATTACCATTTGGACTGTATAAATGAGTATAAACAACCTGTAACAACTATTGTAACACAGATTCCGGGTCAATGACCCCCATCTCGATCAGGTTTTTCGTCCAGTTTCCCTGATCCATTGAGCAAATGCTGAGATGGCCCCTTGTTTTGCTTCTGGACATAAATGTAATTTCATTTTCTGTGCACGTCTTCTAGAATTCAGTGGGAAATACAATTATTCAAATTATCGTTTCCCTGTTGTCGCGGCAGGAAGTAATAAGAGCCAAAATTTATTGCTTATTTATCCTTGAAAATAGATTTTATTACATGGGAGTTTTTTTGTTTTTTTTCTCCCTTTCAAAATTCAAAATTTATTGCTTATTTATCCTTGAAAATAGATTTTATTACATTAAAGTTTTTTTAATTTTTTTTTCTCCCTTTCAAAATTCAAAATTTAAGTAGTATATGACTTAGTATAGGGATCACAGAATTTTTGAAAATGTGCACACAATTCACTTTTCCCCATAGCCCGTCATACGCAGTTTTTAACTGTTTTTTTGACGTAAAATAAATAAATAAATAAATAAAAGAAGTAATTTTTGATTACTAAATATTTGAATACAGCCAAGGCCAAGGATTTATGAGTAGAGATATGAGTAGTTTCTGCGTAACTTTACGTGAAATAAAGACATATATTTTTCCGAGAAAGGTTCCAATTTTTTTCATTTTTTTCAGCAGATCTAATGGACTATCTTTATCTAAGGGCTTATAAAAATGGCGCAGATACAGCTTTCGTTGAACTCGCTAAATTTTCGAAAATTGGAAGAAAAAAATTGTAAAACTACAATATTGATTATAGATATTTTCTTATTAATTAAATATGTTCTTTAAAAGCAGATCTTGAAGTCATGTCAATTAAAAATCTCTGAATTTTTCACAATTGCAAATGTAAATATTCAATTTTGTTTTTGAAACGTCGGGAAGATTGAATCGTTCAACATTGTTAGGAAGAGAAGTAAAGTAGATTGCCGTATGTTGAAGACTTATAGCGCTGTGACATCTAAAAGAACCTGATACCTATATGACACCCACACCACCCTTACCCGTTCCTCACCATACTAAGACCTCGGTTCGATATTAGATGGCTGTGTGGTAAAAGGGCTGCTCCTTATCACGTGGTCACTAGTAATGCAAAAGTAGAAGAATCATATCCATGACGAAGTGGAGAACGTTAGACTTTCAAGCTGGTACAAGTTTCTTTCAAGAAGCTATACGTTTCCATTCCAGAGTTTGGACAAATTATGTTCGCAGTATCAATTAATATTTTAATACAATTAGTAAATTTATTATCTAATGTGATTCAAATACCTTGAAACTGCTAATAGATAAAATGTGTGTTCATATTTTTACAATTACGAGGTCAAAAAAATAAATTTTGTATTCAGAATTTTACATTTACGATGTTGATAATTTTGGTGTCATTAAGATGTCTTCAACACACTGAAGAAACGAATCAGTATGCAGTAAAATTGATTTTTTTGGTGTTTTCCTTGATGCTGAATGTGAGATAAAGCATGTTTCAATTAAGATTCTGAATTTCAATTGAGACATACTGTGTGTAGTGGAAAATTAAATTAAAAATGAGATGTTGCAAATAGCTGCTCTCCAATAATTTTCTCTAACATGTTTTTTATTACGATCTAACCTCCTGACGTTCAAAAATTGGCGAAATTAAAATTTCCTCATTAAGGGAAACGTATCTTTCTCTGACACGATACCCAATTTGGTGACCAACAAATAAATATTAATAAACAGAATTTTTGTTACGTCAAGCTTTGTGGAGAGTTAGAGAAAAAATTACTTCCGTAAAAAAAGTTAAGTAGATAAATTTCAATTGCATATTTCTGGAAAGTGAATCACTTTAAGGAGTATTGTTGAATTATTGAGAACTGGGCATGACACTGAATTCAAATCGAAAGGAACTTTAAAAAAAATATTGCAAGTTCAGCTCTCATGATTTAAAACTTTTGTTTACAAGATAACAAACAGAGGTATGTTAAAAATTGAGATGCATTCGTAGATACCTCATGAGGCACCTCTTAGTGACAAAAGAAGAAAATAAGTCAAAAGAAATATTTCATGTGGATTTTCATTTATTTATTTTTGAGAGAATACTTGTTTATACGTATTTGAGGGCGGCAGAAGCTTCACTTTAGATATAAATCCATTAGCTTGGGATGTGGTTCTAATTCAGTTGAATCAGCTGCCTTACAACAATAATGCTTTTTCCTTATTGCAGTATCTTTATTCTGCAATAAGGAAAAAGCATTCTTACTCTTATTCCTTATTGCAATACTGGAAGTAATTTTTTGTATTTCGTAGTAGAGTTCGCTATTTTTGAATACCAAGATTTCGTATATGAACGTTTAGTTCGCTAATTTTGTATGCAGGAAATATACCAAGGAGGTATCAAATTTTATTTTGAATAATTTGAAGGTTCTTGTTGGAAAATGCAGGCTCTATGAAGGAGGCACTGGCTAGCGTGCGCGCGGGCCTTGACGCGTCGGGCGCGCGGGCAGCGGCCAGCGGCACCGAGCGCCCACGTGCGCGGTGCTGCCCCGCGTTGCCCGGTCCACGCGGCCGCCCAGCCCCGCCCTCCGTCCTCGCGGACAGCGCTCCTCCGGACAGCGCTCGCCGCGTCTCCTTAAGCCGTCGGCCAGCGGCCACGGGTGCGTCAGCCGCGTTCCAAATTGACGCGCGATTGCCAAGTCTGAAGGTGTTAACCGCGTCGGAAATAACGCCTAGGCGCGCCCGCTCAGCCCGCGCGCCGAGTCATGCGCCGCGCGCTCCGCCGCCACGCTGCACGCATCCCCTCCACGTGGGCTCGACCCGCCCCCTCCGCCGCCCCCGCCTCCCCGCCCCCGCGCCCCCGCACCCACCGCCGTCGAGGCCTCGGCCGCGTGCAGCCATGCTGGCAGGTCGGCCAATCGCGGCCCGCTGGAAAAAAAATCCTTATATTCTGTGTATATGTTGCAGTGCAAAAGGCAATAACAAATGACAAAAATCTTGAGGAAATATTTTAATTTCAAAATTTGAAACGCTGCCTGCCCCTACCTTCCTTGGCAAGCCTTTCCACCGCCGCCACCGCCGCTGCCAACTTCTCATCCTCCCTTTTCTCGTTCTCGTTTGCGTTCTCTCCGTCCTCTCGTTCTCGCGCCGTTCGTCGCCCGAGCCCGTGCCTCGCCCCGCCCCGCCTCGCCGCGTCGCGCCGCGCCGCAGCGCCCATACGCGACGCCGAAACGCGCGTCCCTCTTGAAATCTTATTTACGTTTCGGACGGCGACGGTGAAGGCGGAGGCGGAGGTGGAACGGGAGAGGCGCACAGCGATGTCGCTCTGGAAGAGCCACCACCCACCGCCGCCACCCCCTCCGCCGCCGCCGCCAACGTTGTCACCGCCTCGGCCGCTGCCTACATTAGACTCTCTTCTTGTGTCTGATTTGCCGTCTCTCGCCCTCGCGACATGCTCTTCAGGACGTCCACATCTTTAAGCGTGCCGATGTAAAATCAGCTCTAAAATATTGTTTTGCCGCACAGGGAGAAAACACGGAATAAGCGAGTTAAATCCCCTTAAATGTTAATTAGTCGTAAAAGGAGGTAAAGCCATTAATGTCTTTTAAATTTGGAGCCTTGGTTAAAAGCCGGGAGAGGACCTGGCGGCGACGGCGCGCAGGTGGCGGCAGGGATAGCGAGCGAGTGCGCTTCGCCCACGTATGCACTCACGCACGCATGCACGCACGCGCTGGCTAGAGCACCCGTCCCGATGGCACCCGCCTCAGACCCCGCTCCCCCGCCCCCTCACGGCGCGCCTACCCCTCTCCGCCCCCGCGCCACCCTCGGCCACCTTGCCGCTGGCCGGCAGGCCTGGGCTGCGCCGGCACTCACCCTGGGCCGCTGCCGCGCCTCCGTCACCGCCACCTCCGCTGCCACCACCACCACTGCCGCCGCCGCCGCCGCCACCACCGCCACCGCCGCCGCCGCCACCGGCGCCACCGCCCCGCCGCGTGTTGCCGGCGCCGCGGCGCGCGCGCGACTGCCGCTCCGACACTTTGTTGTTGTTGTGGGGTGTTGGCCGTTGATAGGCGTGTCTACCGCCAGAGGTCAAAGGGATAAAATAATATGGACACAATAATATATGATTGAAACAATCGTCATGTGTATTGATACCTGAACCCTCATACATTATGCTAAAGAGCCAATGCTTTAACAGACTGGCGCAGCGGCCGGCCAATAACAACGCGCGCCCGCTCGAATGGAGGCGTGCGGTTATGACAAATTAGCGACCACGCGCGCGCGCCGAGTGGGCGGGCGGGCGGGGCGCCGCGCAACACTGCTCTAGCGCCCGCCCGCATGCCCCTACACGCGCGTCTGCCGGGCGTCTGGCGTGCGTCTGGCTCGCGTCTGGGTGGACGCCGGCTGGCGTTCCCAGGATGCGCTCGTGGCTGTTCTACGGAGAAATAGGGTGTGTTGGAGTCTGCTGACGGAGTGATACTAAATACATAGGTGATTTGATTCGTGTTTCTCCAACTCATGGTAAGGGTTATAATTACGGTAGTAAGGGTAGTAATACACCACCCAACAAATACATAAACTAAAAAAATGAGCACTATTCGTGGTTTTCAGTAAAACTAGCGTAGGAAATTAAACGATAAAAATTTGTGCATCGAAATTAATTTTTACACGTGTGCACCTTTGAGACACCCTTTTTTCCGTTAAGAATGGGGTCACAAATTTAAATAAAAAACATAAATACATCTTTCTGCACTTCTTTTTTTAATGCATTTACTGCCAAATTTTCAATCACCAGGGTCGTGGTAACTGTCCTGGACCTTCTTTGTGTGCTGTTGGCTGTATCCCAATTCCACTTACCTTTCGTGAATTCAAGGACCCTACTCTCTAGCCAATCTCGAGAATGCCTTACGTTGGAGGATTGCCAACACTGCAAATGGCGTGGGTATTTTGCTTTCCGATAACCTACTTAGGTTTTCGAATGATAATCGCTAACTGTAGGTGATGCACACTCACCTCCGAAATAGGCCAATGTCATTGTCTCGAATCCTTTGACCTGTTATTTTGTTTTGGACACTTTCGACTGTAGTCTAATAGATAATAGTATATTATTTAGTTTGAAATACCTATATACGTACGAAAAATAATGTGCATTCCAACTTTGTTATCACTGTACAAACAATGCAAGAATTGGGAAGAAGAAAAAGTATTTGGAGAAGCAGTACGTTCTGCATGTTCCTTGCGCGCTGCACGCTGACGCGGGCGCCAAAAGGCGTCCTCCAGCGAAGCACTTGTCTTGGACGCCTCAAGCTGCCCCACCGCGAGGTAACCTGCTGCCCCCGCACCCCTGCCTGTTCTCACCCCTTTGGGGCGCGCTTTTTGCACCGTCTGCCTGCGCCCTCCGCACGCCCTCCCCACGGGCCTCCCCGCTCCCCCTCCCGGTACCTGGACCACTTTGTGCCTGCGGTTCATTAAGGCTTCTTCACATGCCGCCCGGTCACGTATTCCCTGTGTTTTCATTTTCAACTTGAAATTGATTACTTATCTGCCGCCCTCAGTCACAATGTTATATATTTAAATGAGTTCGGGGTCTTTCTTTATCTTAACCGTTTTCCGCAAGTAAGGCTGAATAAGTTTTTAATTACATCTTTTCTCTAATGAATTGCGGTTGATTCCGGGAAGTATTTGATGTCTCTTTTGTGAGGGAAAATTTCTGAAATTTCCGAAGCGGTCGGGGAGGGCGCAGGAGCTACTCCCGTTGCCCCGCAGCTCCCCGCCCGCCGCCTCCCTCGCCCTACGCCCCCACCCTCCTCCGCCCCCACGCTCCGCCGCCACCGCCCTCTTCTCTTCGCTTGGTCCGCCTTCCGCCGCCATCGCCAACGTCGACGCCGAGACCAACACCAATACCAACCAACATCCGCATCGCCACAACCGCCGTCGTTCTTTCCCTCCGAGCTCTGACCCTTCGCTCCGCACTCTGGTCTCACTTCGCGCCGCACCCAACCAGGGAGCACCCCGAGCCGCCCAATCGCAGGTTGGAACACGCGGACTTCAAGAGCCTGCTTTGTTTCCTTCTCCGGACCATTCTTCGTGACGTCTTGCCTTGGGTTGGTTTCGTGTGCATCCATCCAGGCAATGAACATGATGCAAAATCGAAATTTGACGCGCTTAAATCTAAAATAAAATGTCAGTGGGTACGTCAAACAAGCCTGTGTGCAATATGGCATCTTAAAACCATTCCTTTGAAAAGCATTATGGTTGAAACCTTTTCCCATTTTAAAGATACTGCCCTTCTTTTGATACCATACACAAAGAAGATATTCAGACAGTACATCTGGCTTTTTAGGAGAATGCATGCAGAAGTATATCATCCTTCCTAAATACTATTAAGCGAAGCGTTTCAGGCACCAATCTCTGATGGTTTGGATCTATTAAATCGCATATCAGTACATTCATTATGTATTGAAAAAAATATTAATTTTGAGAAATGTTTGTATCAATGTGTTACGGACCATTATTTATTTTTGAAAAAATTCAGATCATTTCGTGCTTAATTTATTGATAATTTAGGTATTGTTTAAAAACTCGAACATATAACTGGATTAACTGTTATTATCACTTTACTTTCTTATCTATTTCTACATTACCTACCTCTTATGTATAGTAAGGAGAAAGTATTGTAATATTGCAGTGTAAAGTTGCGATATTTCATCAGAAAATTACTCATGACGTGAATAAATGTTGCTATTATATGCAGTATCATATAATAATGCATTTATCTAATATACCTTGTATTAGATTTATATTACATCGTCTGCGGTCAACACGAAGGTCCAAACTACTCTGACAATTTTCTCCGAAATCGACACTACACAATCGATTTGACCGAATTGGAAGCCATGTGAATTTGAAACATTTTGAGTTTTGAGGGTACTTTATATGAAGCTTCAACATTTTAAAACTTTTCCCAAAGTTTCTCCAAATTGTTGGAATATTTTTCCTCAATAAGAGCGAAGAACTCTAAAAAAGGGCGCAGATCTAATTTTAATTAAACCCATTTGCAAAGGTTCAATTTTTTTGGCGTCTTTCTACGCTACAATAATGAAGACAGTTTTTTCCTTAATGAAATCTGTTATTGTAAGACAATTTTTTAAATAAGCTCATGTAGAGTTTTTGGAAAATATGTGTAGTTTTTGTGTAATTTTACGAGAAATAAAGGTAATTAAATACAATTTTTCAAGAAACGCTGGAATTTTTTTATTTTTCTCTAATAGAATAAAATACAGTTGTAAAAATGGGACAGATACCATTTTCTTTGAAATCTAATTTTTCGAAAATTGCAAAAAAATAATTTTGCAAACTACAAAATTGATGATATACATTTTCTTCTTCATAAAATCTGATTTTTTAAACTAGATGTAGAAATAATGTCATTAAAAATTTCTGAAATTTTGAAAATTGCAAATGTAAATATTTAATTTTGCTTTTCAAGCGTCGGGAAGTTTCAACTAGCTGGGAGGCTGGTGGTGTAGGGGTAACCTGACTTGCGTTCTAAACATAAGAACCTGCATTTCAGCGTGGGAAAAAGTTTTTGCTGTTTGGAAGCATTTTTGCATGTACAAGTAGTATTGTATATTGCCGTTATAAATAATATGAAAAAGTAATACTGTTGTAGCGCTATTAAATTTCTTAAGAAAGTGAAAGGAGACCTCTTCAGTCAAAGCAAACTTTGATATCTTGTTCTTCTTACTCACTTCTTTTCAAGTGGAATTCACTGACATTTGGAAGTACATTCCCCTACTTTGCAACGAGTAAACGCGCGAGGTTATTTCATTCAATCATATATTGAAGCATACTTTTTACCCTTCAGCCTGCTGTTTCTCAACCCTGTCTTTCTGAACGAATAAAATGAATGCAACTCTCAACCTTACACGCCATTGGCTAAACGTCTTAGCCGGTAGGCGTGAACGAGTATTTTCACCTACCAGAAGGGGAATTGTCCTTAAAAGGAAAGGCCTTTCTACTTCCCCTATTTCTAAGACTGCCCTTTCGTATCATTCATTACCTCACCCTCTTGAAAAGGTCGGGCCATACCTGGAACGCATCCCGTGTCACTGCCACGCATTCAAAAGATGAGGGCGAGCCGTGCCGACCAATGGAGACGCAGGCCTTTCTTTGGTAGAGGGTCTTTCTCGACTTTCCTTCGCCCCCTTCCCTCCCCACGTGAAAGGCAAACCGGGCCGCTGGACGCCGGTGTTGGCGGTGAGGCTGGAGAAAATCTTGCCTGACTGGCTACCCAACCACCTCGTGAGGGCGCCCTTTCTCTGAGAAAAGGTTCTTTCACGTCTCTTTCTTCCCCTCAGAGGGACTCTCACACATAACTGGCCCAATGTTCGGCTTCCCGTTGAATAGTTATTTGAAAAGGCTCCGCCCAAGATTTCTTACTGGCTCGTCTAGTGAGATGCTATCTTTCTTTGGGGGACTTTGTAACTTTCCTGGTCCTGTCTGGGAGAACATTCTTTCACGCGGAAGAGAGATTGGCTACCTTTGCGCCAATGAAAAGAAATGTAATACAAGGAAGATCAGAGAACCAACCCTCTCAACGCAAGAAAGACCTTAAGAATTTCATAGGTAAGCTTAAGGTTTCTTAGAAGAGGCAGTGTTTCCATTGATGCTCGGTAATGAGATAATACGGCAATTTTCAAGAAAACAACACGAAAACTAGTATATAAATAAATTTTATCTAAAGATATTTATAGTCTTTTGTTTAAATTGAAATATTTCGGGTGCATTTTCGTGCATTTAAACAATGTGTATTGCCTATTCTTTTAGTAGCGTAGTAGTTATATCTAGCTCTGTTCAATTAACAGTGTTAATGTGCTATCAAACATTTTTTGTTTTCTTATGTAAATATGCACAAAGTACAGAGGGTATTCATATTACGGAATTTTTACTTAGTAATGTTATCTTACAAGTTTCTCCAGCAAGAAATTATATATAGTAATTCTTAGATATATTCACGAATGACTCCAACGGCTATTTCTTTTACTTCACGTGGACTTATTTTATCAGATTCAGGGATGGGCAGAATCGAAAATTCTTGTACTTAAAATACGTATTTTCGATACTTTTGTAATTTGTATTTTGAATCGAAAATACATATTTCAACATGTATTTTGTATTCGTATCGAAAATACTATCAGGTAGTATTTTGTATTTTTAAAATACGAAAATATTTTTACAAAATTTGACGATCTTGTTACAAAATTCTAAGTTAATGGATTGAGACCCTGATCAATTACAATTACAAGAAGAAACATTAAAGATAAAATGTTTGAAAAGCTAGTAGTGTGGAAGGGAAACGTGTCCAATTGTATACAATTGTAAACCACAACCATGTTTTGAGAAATAAATTACTGAAACACTATTGGTTGTATTTTATATTTTCAAAAATATTTTAAAATCTAATTTTGTATTTTATACCTAAAAAGATTTTATGAACGTAATTTATATTTGGTATCTAAAGTACTTTTGAGGAAGTATTTTATATCTGAAATACTTTTTTCAAGTATTTTGCCCTCCTCTGATCACGTTATACTTCACTTGTTCCATCCGGTCTTTTATTCCCTTGGACACTGAAATAACGCTTAAATGGATCTGTAAAAATTAATATCATAATATATAATAATATATCAAGAAAATGAAATTATAGTTTTGTACAATTTAATTAAAGATAAAGAAGAATCATTACTACTCAGAAATTCTGAATTTTTGAACACCATCAAAGGAATATCATTACAATTTGAATAGATTAATTAATTTTTATTTAAAATGATGATTTTAATAAATTATTGCAGTTGATACAATTATCAGTGATTGAATAATAGGAAGTAAAATAAAAATCTGAGAAAAATGCTAAAGTACTACTATTAAAGTAAATAATGGATTTTTATTGACAAGTTTCATAGAATTCATCAATTGCGGTTTGCAGTAGTGAAATTAATCCTTTTTGTATTACAACAGAAATTTGACGAAATATGATAGATAAAATATTTATTTTCTGATGTAAACTTGAGAAATCAATTTTGTTTTCTTTATATGGACTGGAAATGTAATGTAACAGTTTGATTTCTATTTTCTAATATTTGTTCAGTAGCTATGCATGCAAACCGCATGTTAAAAAATGGAGATCTGTGACAAGAACTTAATTTCTGGAGCTAACATTTAACATGTTGCTTTCACGAGCTTGCGATATTGATGTTTTGAAGAGATACTGATCCCAATATCTGCAAATTTGATGGATAGTGACTAAAAATACCATTTTACAACACGATCCTGCAATCTCCCGCAAATAAGTTGAGCATTTTTGTTATTTCTGTTGTTATTTGCAAAAGATACTTGGCATCTATTTTGCTGTATAGTAGAAACTATCTAGGTAACTTTGAGATGGCCTTCCAAATTGTCCCGCAAAGACGAAAAGACTACCAGGCGTTCTGATGGTCTTTCATTTCTCCACTCTTTGTTCATTTCCAGTCTCCTTTATATACTCTTCACAAAGACGACCCGATAAGAATTGGCAGCTTGTGTGCGTGGTGCCAGCGTCTGGCCGTCGCAGAGTTCAATGCCCAAGTGTGTGCCGTTTCGCCCCTACACGGGGTCCACTCCCACCTCCTGTTGCCCCTGTCGCAAACTCCGTCTCCGGCGTCGTCCCCGCCCCCGCCCCCGCCCCCGGCCCCGGCCCCGGCGCCGATCGGAATCCGGCGGCGTCACGGCCAAATAGCAACGGCACCTCTTCCTCCTCCGCGTGCGCCCGCCGCGGCCGGAGCGGGCCTAGGGAGGCCGCCCGGGAACTGATTATGCCCCTCGTCGGACGAGGGCGAGAGGCGCGAACGCGCACAATTTTCGCACTTGGCGCCGAGCAGCGCACGGGGTCCCGGCCGGCGGCGGCGGCAGCGGCAGCGGCGCCGCTCTGTCCGTATCTCCTCATTCTCGGTATTAAGCCGGCTTCGTAATTTTTAATGACTTTCCGAATGGGGCGGGCGCGGCCACGGCGGCGTTCGATTAACCGCCGAATAAGCGCGGGATTGCAGGCGCACGCGGGCAATCTAGTCGCGCTCGCGCCCGCGCCCGGGTGGCGCCGGCGCCTCCGCCGCGCGCGCCGCCGGCAGGAAATGGCATCTCGGAGCACGCCGTAAAAATATCATCCGCCGGCCGGAGGTGCCGGCGTGTCGGTGTGTCCGTGTCCTAGTGCGAGTCCGGGGCCCTCATCTGCACGGAATCGGTTGGCGCTTAAGCTCCATTCACGACTCCTCGAAACATATCTTTGCATAAATTGGACTGTCTTATGTCATAGACTAAATGGGTTCTGATATTTTGTTTGGTCATTTACTTCCTTGTGTTTCTTCGATCCAGTCACGTCTTTGCGAAACAATTCGGAGGGAGTATCAATATTTCGTACTTCCAGAGTTAAAGTTTTTGTACAATACAACGAAATACTGTGAAACATTGTTTTACAATACTATCACTTGCATTCTCGTTATCATAACCAGCATTATCATAATAATTAACATCTTCAAAACAGCTGAGGAATACAAAAGGACTTGTTGGAGAGAGCAATCGCATGTTGTTTTACATGTTTGACATTGTCAGTAGTCACAAATTTTGGTGATCTGAAGATCGACAATCTCAGAGATGAGATTTCCTTTTATCACATAGTTCCTAAAAATGGACTATTTCTAATGATATGATAGTGCTTTAACGAAACATTCTCATGAATGCAGAGCTTTCGTAGGACTGAAGCACTTTTATATTTTATTTTTCATTTTTTAATTCCAGATAAATCCAAGGAATTATTTTTTATTTATGTATTTGGATAATGATATTACGTAAAATGCCTAATAGTTTATTATTAAATTTTTAATTAATATGGTATCAAAAAATCTATTCGAAAGTCATTATATAGAACATTTCCTTCTGAACGCAGAACATGAATATTTGCACAAGCCAAGGGTTATCGGTTGTCACTACATTCGAGACGGTGATCCAAGTATTATTTCTATGCTTTTTAGACAAACATGCTTTGCAAATTTTACTACAATACTCCGTGCGATAAACGAGATTGATCTGAAAATATCTCGCCCCTTCTATCAGAGATGGTAGAAAACTAGATCAAATTATTATACGGTAAGGGAAGCGAGGAACTCTTAAATTACCTCAAGCATGTTATAGAACTTAGGGTAATCGGCATTTTCTTCACCAGAGAGGAAACCTAACTTTTCTTCCCACGCCGCATGAGAAAATATGTTTTGAATATCTTTTTGTTGCTCTATGATGAAGCAGGATATTTTTGTTTTTGTAAATGTCACAAAAAGGAAGGCGTCGGGAGGGAGATTTTAATCACCGCAGACGGGTACATGAGAGTCGTCCCAAGAGAAACCATAGAATGCGAAAAGACGGGAAAGGATACAATTCGTGAAAAAGTTTGTCATGTAAACGATAACGAGAGAGAATGTGATATTTTTCGTTATGGCAATATCATGAAAACGCCAGAGAAGATACACTAGTCCAAGATGGAAACCGGAATTTTCTGCAAGAAATTTGGGTAAAACAATGTGAACAGGACTCCCTCATCTGCCACACATGCATACACAAAACATGAATTTGTTACATAAAACTTGCGAGAAGAAGCGTACATTTGTTAAACAGAAAAAGATAGTGATAATGTTATATGTTGGCGAGAGCAGAACAACAACAACAACAACAACTTATGTTTCAACATTTGCTGCAATAGATGGGTTTACCGGTTATTCTCTTCTGTGATTTCTCCAAAGAAAAGAAAAGAAATTTATTGGTCAAATTTAATATATAAATGAAAAAAATTCTAAAAGACTATGGAACACATTTATTTAATTATTTTATTATTGTTCTTTTATTTGAAAAAATATATTAAAATATTTTCAACAATTAATGAAGTTGTTTTTTACGTAAATGATGTGAAAATTCAAATCCTCATATTTATTATTGGACATTTACCAAAAATAAATATACAATTACAGGTATTAGACACGTACACGCCAAGAATTATTATAATCAAAATTTTATTGTACATTTTACTTCCCAAAACACTCAATTTATATTATTATAATAAAAATTTTACTTCAAAAACCATAAGATTTTTCAACATGTTTGGGGTTAGTTATTGCCGAAGACATTGAAAAGGATCAAATGTCCTCTTGGGAAGTTAAATTATCTTCCTTTTGAGCCAATTTTATTAATTGAGATTACATGAAATAACTAAAAGTTTGTTATCCGTATTACACTTTATAATTTATTAAATGAAATTGTGATCATTAAAAAAAGAATCTAACCTGTGTCATGAATGGGTAATTGACACGTCCTACACCGACGTTTTTTTAAAAAAATTTCAAGTAAAACGTTCACCACTCTCGGATTCCTCATATCTGTTAATCGAAGAAATAACAGAAAATATTTTCGAGTGCTATTCGTAGTATGGAGAATTTACGTAATATACGAAAAAAATTGCCGATTTTTTCAACATAAAAACTCATTTTGTGGGTCCCTAACACCGAAAAATGTCTTTTCTCGCCGTCAAACGTAATTATTGTGTTTTAATTTCTCGAACTCCTAGTGTAGTCAAAATCCAACTTTTGTAGGCCCATGACACCGAAAAAGTAAGTTTTCTTAATATATACTTTTTGTGCCTGAACACCACATGAGCCTAAACGACTACATTTTCACAACAGGGATTTTCCTAAATCGACCTTAATTGTGTCGCAGGCCCTTGAATTTGAAACAGAATTTTGAATTTTTTTTGGGGGGGGGGTACTTTACATGAAGCTCCGTAATATTTGCGAAATATTTTCACACGTGATTCTAATTGTTTCTTAAAATTTTTGCACGAATGGACCAAAGAACGCTCATAAAAATGTCACAGGTCTGATTGTCAATAGAACCTAGTCGGCCCCGCTACACGCACTTCTTAAGCAATCTCCGTGAAGTCACGGAAGTTAACAGCTCAAGATACCACGGATCCCTGCATGGGTGACTGTCTGGGAAACCAGGATACTAACGGCGCTGAGCCCCTGGCGATTAGAGATAAAAGGCATCGACTGACTTGATTTGACTTGCTTTGACGTAAGACTGACTTAGTATGTTCAAGGAGAATTACTCCTCGCGTCCAGCGCCAAATGGCTTGAGGACGTAGTTATGAAAGTAACAGATTCGAAAGAAAACCTCTAAATTTTTACAAATTGTAAAAGTTTAAAAAAATATACTTTCCCACATGCTTTATTTGAAATAATAATATTTTTTTCTTAATAAGACCTGTTCTTTAAAATTGTCGTTATATAATATCATATACAATTGATTGTAAATATACTTTTCTTATAATTTTGAGTAAAATCATGTAAATATTTGTTTTTTAAAATGAAAAAAATTGGCTCAAAGAACGTCTAAAATTTTTTCTTTAAATGAAGTGCTCGAATAGAGCAACATTCGCTTAATAATATAACAGAGGTTCTAAAAGCTGGAGATTTCTTAAAAAATAGTTCTTCTCAATATTGGATCTTTTAATAATATTAAGTGAACTGTTTTTAAATATCAATAGTTATCATGAAATTATAAATTATAATGAGTAGAAATTACTTGAAAATTAAGAATTAACTATTCTAAAATATAGAAATTTTTATGCTTTGACATGAACGTCACTGTTAGCACGCCTGTTATCCGAAATGCTCGTATGCAATTTCAGCCTGAGTTCAACTTTTGTATTTTTATAGAAACATTTTGTAAGAACAATGCGAAATATACTCAATTAAATGGCAGAAAGCCCTATTTCTCGCAACCCTCGCGCTCCATTTGTTAGTTATTCAAGTTATATCTCAAAAGTTACTGAGATTGAAATTGCAATATTACAATATTCCTTAACCATTACCAATAGTAGGAGAAATCATGCGTTATTTTTACACCAGTAGTTACATTTGGCGGTAGTATCTCATTTTACATTCATTCATTCATATCTTAGAAATATTGCATATTTATTGTTATGAAACGCCACTTCCAACACTCTTCTCACCTTGAAAAAACAATTATTATCGTGAGATACAACAATTCCTGTGTAGTCAACGAGATTGTCGCGTGTAGTGAAGCGAGAATTTCGTGTGTAAAATATTGTTCTCTTCCATGGTTGGTCGTCCCATTTCAACGCAAGCTGCTGGGAAGATAATAAGAAATACTACGACTAGATACTTTAGTTATCTTAGCTGATGATAAGTTTTGTAGTAAAATGCCATCTTTGGTATTCTTATTGAGTCCTCACATTTTGCATTGTAAAAATGGTCCGTCGTGATGATTTTCTTCCTCACACAAATAATTTGAATATTAAACGGTGTAGTTGGCCCGACACATGTACACAAACATAAGTTAACTCCACAATAATTTTCGACGAAGAGAAAAAGGAGGAAAATGTTTTCACGGTGTGTTTGAAATCTTTTCAATATAGGCAAAACTTTGAGACGTTTAAAAGTGGCACATGTATTTATTTAGACATTCTAATGCATGGTCGAATATGATACGCTAGTGATCTGCAGCAACAAAAATGTTGCTGAACAAAACCATAGTTTTCCAAAAGGTAGGCTGCACCTTGGTCAAAAACAACAAATTGAATTCTCCATTTTAACACAGCTATAAAATTAACATTTTAACAAAAATAGCCTTCACAAATACATCAATAACTTAGTATAATATATACATAACACAACAGTTATTTTCTCACTAATATAAAAAAGCTTTTTCTTGACGCAACACATGAATAGGAAATATTTATCGGCGGGCCGACTCTTCTTTGGAACCTTGCTGCCGCATGAACTGAGCTGTGTTATAAATAGTGACACTCTAAGTATAAGAATTCAACCAGTATGTCCAGTATGGGAATAGGCGGAATTACACAATCAGATCTTCATTTTTCAGTCAAAATCAAAACTTTTAATTCTTTTTGGATTTTCCCCAAGATCCTGGGTACTTAACAAAACCATAGCCACCTCTTAAAAGAGCGGAAGCTGTTTTGCATTGTTTTCTTTCAATTTCTGCGCGCATTGAAAATTTGTAATGTAGATAACATAATCAAATATTTACATTTTTCACTGAAAATGGGAATTGTTTAATTGATTTTTTACATTTCTTAACTTACTGGGTATTTAACGAAAACGAGTTTCTCAGTTTCATAGTTTTCTCTCAATTTCTGGCGCATTGGAAATTAGTAAAGTATATTGTATGAAATGGAAATTTTAGTCCACATTGTAAAACATCCGTAATAAAATATTATTTGCAATACGGTTGCTTCAAAATTTGTCGTTATCAGTTGTTGAATCTCGTTCACCGCAGAATAGTGTCCCACGCAAGACAGTGTTCTCTGTCCACTGAAGTATTGTAAACGGGCTGAAGGGTCGTGTGAAATAGGTCGACATTACAAAATAGTGTCGTACGAACACGCCCATTATCTGTGTAAAAACTGTTAAAGGACTGGAATTTATACCACTTCGAAAAAATATGTCTGAAAGTCATAACATCACTTTCCATTGAGAAGTAATGACAACTGGTTACAGTGAGAAAGAGTACAACATCTTACTTCAGCTCTTACGAATCATTGGAATCATTGGTTAGGTGGTTATATCGCTCTGTACGGTTTGGTGTAAACTGGTATTGTATAATTTTCATGCAGCGAAAGACCATGATCATGTATTTTAGCAGCTAGAAATGGACTCGTTAATAGAAAATTCGAAAAAATCGTTTGTTTTCTTACCTATTCAAGATAATAGAATGGTTTGTTTCTTGACAGTATTAGACAGTATTATTCTGTTAATAGCGTAATAGTCTTTTCATACCTGGATATCATTTACTGAATATGCGTGTTGGATTTTATTAGACATACTTAAAAATCTAAAGAAATCAGTACTGAATTTACATTTTCCAGTGACGTTCATTATGTCATTATTCAGTGTTGTGCTTATAAATCAGTGATCATATTCCTGACAATATTTGTTAATTTTTCATAAAGTTAATTTGTTCACTAGCATATCCGGATTAATCTATTTCATAATTTTTAAACGGATTCTTAAGTATATATTTGCAGGTACTTAAAATGTTAATTAAAAATCGGTAAAAATCAGTCATAAAAATACTTCTATTTGGGTATGTTTTCTTAATTTAATTTCATATACTCCGAAATTTTCAATACATCCGAAGAACGTGACAATGCAGTAAATGTTTAAAGCAACGAGAAATATTTTAGTTCCACTCTGTATAAGCAAAGATGTCGTACATTTGACAGACTATACGAAAACAATAAAGATTGTTAATTTGTATGAATAGGATAATATGTATGTGTGAAGTAACGAAGAAACTTGAATCTAAGAAAATTATCACTCCAGCGTATTCTGGCAAAGAAACGAAATGTTTCTCCTCTTTCAGTACGTACTATCATCTCTCGAGTGTCACCCCTCCGTTCTTTGGAAATAGCATGTCAGTTGGCTGTCCCCTTACAATTGCGACGGGGTTCCTGAAAGCGCGGTGGATGACCGGGGGCGGCGAATGTGTCCGTGGGAGCGCCCAGCGTTGGGCTGCAAGTGGGCGGCGGCAGGGAGCGTCGGCGGGGAGGGCGGCGGCGGCTTCGTCAGACGTCTGATAGCTGCCAAGGAGGCGAGCAAGAGGGTGGCGACGTGCGAAACCGGAAAGAGAGAATGGCGAGGGCGCGGACGAGGGCCACCCTCCGGGGTGGGCGACGGGCCAAGCGGCCAAGCTGGCACGGCGCCGCACCTGAGTCCAAGAGCTGCTCCTGCTAACGACGCGGGAGCGGACCGAACACACCTCCGCCACGAAGACTTGACTTCTAATCCTCTCCTGCCCTCTCATTTTACTCTTCACGATTGAATTGTGGTGGCAACGGAATTCTCATTGCCTGATGGAAAAAGTCGGTGTCTGGCAAGATGTGGTCACATGGTTGAAGGTGGAGGTGAAATGAGTAAAGAAAATGGAAGGGATTTGCAGGACTAAAATATTAGATATATGTAAAAAAAACTTCTTAGTCTCCAGAACTATGCAGACAGTTAACACTTGTACAACGAGATAGATATCGATTGAATGTCATTTATTTTATTTTGTGAATATAAATTCTTAGACACGAACTCTTCCATTTTCCATGAAATAAATCCGAATAGCTGATTATATAAATTAAGTGAAAGGTGTCTGATGAGCACGATCTTGCTACTAGGTGTAGTGGTTGATCAGCGTTACCACCCGACTGCCACAACCGCTTATAAACAGATTGAGACCACTGTAAACCGTCATAGAAAATTGAGTCTATTGTTCTGAAAACGGTATTAGTTAAACGTGACCGATGCCATATAAAAATAATTGATTCAATCAAGATTGAGGTAAACTGAATGTCCATGCCGGAATTTGAAGCGTGAGAAGCCATATATTTTTGAGGCTACTCTACTTCGAAATTGTGATGACCATCTTTACGTATCATTGAAGATATTCTACTCTTGTAGGAAACGAATTGGATAACATGAGTAAAGCGCTTGACAGACACTTTGCTGCGTCTCTAATGATCTAGTTCAAAGAAGATAAGTTCTAGGTAAATGGACTGAACCAATCACTGTTCATACGTTCCTAAGCACGCAGAAAATTTCGGAAATCATGCGCGATCATGTTTTTCTTAAATGCGATAGAAAGGAATTCCTTGGGAAAGGGCTCGCGAGTCGCTTTCCTCTCGCAGTGGGCTGCTCCTGTTTCCTCGGCCTGGGCAGAGGGCACTCTCTCTGGAGGCGGGGGCGGGGCGTGGGCGTGGGCGGGGGCGGGGCGGCGCAGTGCTCGCCTGCGGCGTGCGTGACAGCGCTACCGCTGAGGATGGCGACCGCCCTACCCGCCCGCACAAAGGCGCAAACGGCCATCAGAGGAACCCGTTCCCGAAACCCGACCTCCGACCCGCGCTCGTTGCAAAAGGGGGATCCGTCACTAGAGAGCTAGGTGCAGGAACCGGTCATTTCCTTTTGAGAAATTTACATTTTTTGTACATTTTGGCACTGCTACTCCGCTTCCAGCTCGGATGGATCTGGCGGTTGGCCGGTGAGATCTCTCCGGACAAAAATACTGAAAGAATGATTTTCATAAAAAGAAATCGTTCACGATCCTCCCCATCGAGGCTTTGCGTACCCCCTTTTTGTAATTTTCACTGCTCTGCATTAATATCAGTGAGTTCAGACAAAGTTGATATTTTCCCAGGTTTCTCGTTTATTATTCTGATGCATCGTGCTCGTTAGCAATTAAATCGTTGCTTTGGCTTTCGTCCATTGAAATATGTAATGTTTTGTAGAACGTTTTAGATTTTGGAAAATTATTTTTTCTTTTCGATAATAATCTAGAACGGATCCTAAGTGTATACAATATTATATATTCGTGTACCGGACTCTTTCAGGAGTAACGGTGTTCTGAGATCATCCTTTTATTGCGAATTCCTAATATCATTATGAGAGGCATGCGAGAATAAAGGCCTAATAAAAATGTTCCTTCCATGAGCATTCGACGGAGCTTGTAGTGTCAGTTAATTATATAGTCAAACCAGGAAAATTCGAACTGCTATAATTCGACATTTTTGAAAAAATCGACTATTTTTTCCCGTTTCTAGCATTGTTCTACATTAAAACTGGTAAAAAATCGTGTATAATTTGAATTTTTCGTACGATTGCCCTTGTTATATTACAGTAAATGTTGTTCGCGAGACTTCACAGCTTATTAGAATTAGATTTTATTCTAGGGAAGGGAAAGACCTTGTAATGTCTCTTGTTCGAAATGTCTATTCTTCGTGCCTTACGATGGTAACATATTTTGCCTAAGGAGAAGTCACATGCGTTTTTCGGAAGACTGAATTCAAAGAAGCTGCGACCGCGCTTAAATCGTGAATGTTTAAAGTAGTCACAATGTTCGATTTAGCTAAAAACATAGTATAATATTATAAATGCATTTTGTACAATAATCTTCGTGTGTTAAATTTTTGATTGTGAATTTATGTTCTTTAGTCACCTCTTCTCTGTGGGGCCATAAGTTATTCGAATTTTTTAATAATTTTAATTTTTTCTTGTTTCTTAAACTTCCAAGTATCCAGGTTTTACTATATTATTAATTGCAAATTGCAATCTGTCGCATCGCGAGACCCGCGATTTCCGCGAAGAAGACCAGACTTATCGTACCCTCTCGGGGATCGTTGACATTTTAAAGGATCAATGATGATCAAGGAGTCGATTGGGGATCGATTGCCGAATATATACCGGCGTCTCATCTGTATAATCAAGATTCCATTTATTACAAAAAATAATTGAAGTTAATTGTTTTATATACACTTTCAAAGCGTCTTATAATACCTGTATATATTTAAAAATGAGAACTACAATGATACCAAAAATACAAAAATATCTAATAAACCATCTTTTAAAAAATTGTATTCATAGTTTTTGTCTGTGATCAAATCATTTATGTGCAATTATTTGTATCGTCATTATGTTGCATACTGCATATTATAACAAAAATGAAGAGGGTCGATGAAGCAAAGCAATATTTTAAAAGTAGTCGATGTAAGACAATGTTTGCGAATCTCTTTTTTAGAGGTAACATCAATCTATAGCAATGTGAGACACAGACCCACAGCGACAGGTTGACGCCTTAGTGTGACGTTGCTTCACCATGCAGCGAAATCGTCGCAGTGGGCGTTACTTGGCCATCACGTTGTCTCTCCGCGAGAGCACCGCGATTTCCGTAAAGAAGGTCGGCGCCCGGGCCCTAAAGCTTTCGCGAGACCCCTCAGCGACAGATTGACGTCATGGTACGACGCTGCTTCACTCTGCATCGAAGTTGTCGCAGTGGGGGTCACTTGACCATCACGCTGTCTCTCTGTGAGGGCACCGCGATTTCCGCGAAGAAGGTCGGCGCCCGGGCCCTGAAACTTTCGCGAGGCGCGCGGCCCACTGGAGGGCTCGTCGGTGGGCGCGGAGGGCGCCCGAACCCGTTCGGGGCGGCGGCGGCGGGCGTTTGACCCCGCGCGAAGGGCGACCGGGCCGACCGGTTCCGCCGCCGAGGGTCGACGCTCCCTTTCGCGTCTTTTTGCGCAGCCCGGCTCTCCGCGGCCCGCGATCTGCCCTCGCAGCCCTGTGCCGAAATGTGCGATATGGAAATGAGCGTAGCGTCCACTCACCAGTTTTGCAATTTCTCGGGGAGCGGATAGATCGTTTTAGTAGACCACCTCCTAGGGGTTATGAAGGAGTGTTGGAGCTTACGGCGCAAGATGATGAAGTTGAAGCAGGTCAGTTTCATCGCTGAATTCGTTTATTCGTATAGTACCCTAAAGTCGCCTAATGTTAAGATTTTAAACTTTGGGCAGATCGTTTACCTGTAACATTTGTTGAATGATTGAAACTGCGAAAATTGTAATAGGCAACGTGGCAATACGATACTTTCAGAAAAACTAACAAATAAACGTCTATATTTCATTTAGAACAAATGTGTGGTATGTGGTATGCACCATGGCTTTGAAAAGAAGAAAAGAATATTTTTTTCCCGGTTGTAGAATTTGTGAAGTACTTAACACTAAAATGAATACATAAGCAATGAAGTAAAGTAATATTTAAAAAAATCATTTTAGTGAAAAATGTGTAGTTTAGTAATTTAAATAATTTAGAAAAACACATCTCTTCCTGCGAAATTCATTGGCAAATGATTCGTGAATGAATCGTCAAAAAAATCTACTTGTACGGAGATTTCTTCGCAACATTTCTGAAATTGCATAGACTATATAATGGCGTGAGCACGCCGAAACTTTTATTATGCTTTTTTTTAATTTCAGAGAACTATTTTATTATTTTCTATGCAGCATATTTAGCAGTTCTTTTTCGAGGTGTACATCACAATTCATTTTCAGAATGCTTTTTTTTATTTTTTGAAATTCCTTTCATTATTTTTAGTAAATAAACTTATTTAGTTTCTAATCACAGTCGTTTGGTAATAGACGTTTCGATTATTTTTTCAGAAACAATCATCTCTGCCTAGATCACCGTAACAATTAGAGTAGTCAACCCAATGCGATTAATCAAAGTTTTTCATACTTCTGGAAAATAATGACCATGGGATTGTTCAACTAAACATTATCGCTTAAACGCAACAATATTTCATTTATCGATGTATTAGAATTGTAAAAATATGTTATGGAGAATATTGTCTTAGTTTCTATTTTTTATGCGATCGGTCTATATATTTCTTTAAAACAATGCTAAAAATAATAGCATACATTTTTCTCGTGTAGAAGTGTTTGCTGTAAGAAATCGTAATTTCTTATAAATTCGTGACATTTCCCAACAAAGTTATAAATATTATGAAATTTTATGTACATACTTTAAAAATTACTTATTTCAATGTATGCTTTAATCGCTTGGAAGCTTTTTACCTTCAGACAAAACGATTATGTGCAAACCATGATCTGAAGTAAAAAAATCTTTCTAATAAACTATTTCAATATCTGGTACAAGCAACAAAGAAATAACATCTCACATTTAACACACAAGCTCTTTACGAAATGATTCGAGCCGTTCCGGCAACTTCGATATCCTAATTTGAGATGAACAAATGTATGTGGCTAATTAATTTGAAGCACTTAATAAAGTGGAACTAATTCTCTTTTTTCTTCACGCGAGTGGAACACAATTTTTCTGCTGATATTTTAATACTTATTCCATCTACGAAGTTTTCAGATAATGGTTGTCAACAAATTAAATAAATGTAACTTCCTTTTCTGTGCACGTCTTTTAGAATTCAGTGGGAAATATAGTTATTCAAATTATCGTTTCCATGTTGTCGCGTCAGGAAGTATTATTCCTTGACGAAGGACATGCTGGATAAGAGCCCAAAATGTATTGCTGCTTTATCCTTGGAAATAGATTTTATTTCATCGGAGCAGTTTTTTTCTTTTCTTTTTCAAAATAGTATATGGCTTAGTGTAGGGATCACAGAATTTTGAAAACATGCACAATATTCACTTCTCCCCATAGCACGTCATACACAGTTTTTAACTGTTTTTGAGGAAAATAAATAAATAAAATAAATAAACAAATTAAATAAATTTGTAAACTTGGTTTATAGTCTTGTGTATTTTCCTTTCTACAGAGGATTATTTTGTCTAAGCTAGAAATTTTGTGTCGCGTGTACCTTGAAACTTATTGTTGGACAAAAATACTTGTGCCTGTTCCTTGGAGCTGAATCGTACAGAAAACGAGGACCTTTGCGACTGTAATTGTAAACAAAAATTGAGGCCAAAAATTGTGGCACCAATAACATTTCTTGAACATCTTCTAGCACATTGAGAAGAAATAAAAGAGGTTATCTTCGTCAACATATTATTTTTATTAAGATAGCCGGCTTTCGACGGCTTTGCCGTCATCATCAGTCTCGCTGCTTTCGGCAAAAGTCTGCAGACTGTCGGTAGACGGCACAGTCTACCGACTTTTGCCGAAAGCAGCGAGACTGACAATGACGGCAAAGCCGTCGAAAGCCTGCTATCTTTATACAAATGATATGTTGACAAAGATCACCTCTTTTATTTCTTCTCATAAGAACGTCAACAACACCACATTAGAATTCCCACAATTCTAGCACATTGTTTACAGTGGTGAATATCCTGCGGTAAACAAAATTTTTAGGGCGTTGCAAATGTAGGCGGACAAGTTTGCACTAACCCTGGCTTCCTTCAAGCGTAGTGAATCATGTCGGATCATACCGGGTGCACTAAAGTGGAGATAGACAACGACAATAAAATGTCTTACTGTATTGTTGGCAATCAACAAGGGTATAGTGTTTCTAAAGTGATTCGATGGGGTTTCATCGAGTCCCTACCCACTAATCCCTTCTCTTCCCTACATTTTTACCCAAACCTAAACATAAATATCTCTAGGTCGGACAAACGAGGGAAAAGAGTTTGTGTCAAAAACCACGTTGGGCAATGCTTTCTTCAATGAACGTCATTAAACGGATTTCTGTGATTACAGTATTGGCGTGGTAATTTTCTGGTAACATACAATTCAGTGCAATAGGCAGGCAAAGCGACAATATCTTCTCTCACAACCGCTTGTTCGCGGATCTTCGTTGGTTTGAAGAAAGTACGGGATGATCCACAGAACTCATTTCAATTTGTTAGTGTAAATTTTCAACCTGGTTCAGAAATATGTAATATTAATAATCTGTTTCTGTATTTACAATAAACAATATTTCGGGTGTTCAAAGCATCGTGTCTTACTAGTAGCCCTGTAAGTTCTCTAGCCCGAAGATATTCATTTTCACAATTTTGTTCTTTTCGTGAGATTATTCTTCTTAGAGTGAGAAATGTTAAACAAAGCTATCATTGTTGATTTTCTTACAGTGTTTTTGTAACATTTGAGACAAAATTATGTGACAATATGCTAGCAACTTAGCGTGCAATTTTTATAAGCAACAATTGTTTTTGAGAAATGTTCTACGTCAATTTTCGATCACATTGATGATAATTATGACACATTACTTGACACTAATTTTTTTATACCAAATCTTGAGATCTGAGTTAAGTTTTGAGGTCAGAAGGAAAATAAAGTTTAAAAGACGTTTAAAATATAGTTAAAATTTGTATTACCAGCCACCTTAGTTGTCTGAATAATGAATTAAAACTTATTGGTTGTATTTTATTGTTATGAGAATGATTCACAATTATTGAATTTTGAATGAAGGAGGGAGAATTAATACGAGCAAAAGGTAGTGTCAAAACATGTATTTGTGTTAACAGTTTACTCATATTTATTTTAAAATAGAACTGTTAGTTGTAAAGAAAAACCTCACTTGAATTTACTTGTCAGAAAATGAAGTCATAATATTCGTATGTGATCAATTGATAATAGTATACAAAGCAGTAATTTTCTTTGAAGAAACGAAAGTGCACATGAAGGCACTTTTGTAAACATGAAAAAGAAACATCCATATAAAAAAACAATGAATAAATGTTTCAATGCTATGACGATTTATATACTACGGCAAAGTGTTAAAAAAAAAGTTCTAGCTGATATATTCAAACATCAAGTTTCTTCACACATACACACTTATCCACATACACATAGACATATAAGTTTGTCGGACGTACTTCAATGTCTGTAAAGAAACGGCATTATTTTATTCTTGGGTTTTGCATTTTAAATCGTGTGTTCTCCTTCGAAATATCTGACACGACCCTCCACATCTAAGATTAGAGGCAGAAGTAATTTTTAAGAATAGTCACGGGTGACATGAAACAAAATAATTGGAAATAAATTTGATTCGAAATATTACTGCAGTTGAATCACTGATGTTCATCCGTAACTTCTTACCAAAATATTAAAAGTCATAAAAATGGCATATAATATGGCAACTAAATATGAAAGCGCCCATTATGAGATTTGGAGTGAGTGCTGTACGCGACATGAAATTTTCCTGTAAATACATTACTACCACGAAGATCCAAACATGGTATTTAAAATGTTGGCAATGTTCTTTCGCGGAATGTTTGTTTATGCTGCAATAAAGTTGAGCGTCGTCCGTTCGGAGGGCTTCGAGGGCTGCGCAGGGGCGCCTGAGCAGGAGGGAGGGCGGCTGCGAATTTTCGGGCGGCGCGGGCGGCGGCCGGGCGCGCGCCGCCTCGCGCGGGCGGCCCAGCGCGGCCCAGCGCGGCCCAGCGCAGCCGCAGCCCCAGCTCCGGGGCGCCGGGGCAGGCCTGTGGACCGCTGCCAGGCCCCAGCAGCCTCCAGCTTGGCACGCGCCCATCGCGCGACCTGCCGCTGGCACGTGGGCACGTGAGCGCTGCTCCCGTCGAACGACTCGGACTCAGGAATGAAGTTTACGCGCCGTGTGTGCCAGTGTGTGTGTATGTGTGTGCGTACGCGCGCGAACTTTGGAGAAGTGACTAGAAACGGAATAGAATGTGACGTTATGTTGGCGGTCCCTCGATTTCGATGGGTTTGTTTCATTGACAGTTCTTGAAACAGAAGTCATTTAGTAAATGGCTGATTTGTTAATTAAATGTTTTGATGTATTGGTGGGTAATTGCGAAAAAGGAAACATAGAAATCAATTGGCGGAAATGATATAACTAGCAGTAAAATATTGAACATGGAAAATAGTGACAAGCTAATTGCACAGAAAAGAAAACCCACGTGCCAGGTTTCAGAATTGTGAAGACAAATACAACGTTGACTAATGAAAAGAAGAGAGAAAAATCCAATTAGTAGACCAAGTGTTAAAAACAAATAGTTTTTACGCGATATAAACAAGTTAACATTTTGTTGCAGAAAAGGGAGAAAGACAACGTAAGAAGCACTACGCAAGATTTAAATGTCAAAATCAATTAAAAAATTATCAATTTTTCAGAAGAGTACTTACCAGTAGAAAGCTTTTCTTTTGATGACAATGCGGAGATATTTATTTTCTTTATTTTTTTAATTACTCGTAATGTAATACAAATTTTTGATAAACTAAATTGATTTTATATTGACATTAAAAATCGTCAAAACACATTGGTTAATGTTGGTCACAACAAATTGTTGCTGCTTCAGGTTAGGGTGTCGGTTTTCAAACTACATTAATTTGAATCTCTGAAGTTTCGAAAATACTCAATATTTCATTCTGAATTCTATCGTGATAAGGTTTAAAAATTTACAATCCTCTTTAAGAAAAGTCTTCTATTATAAATTTAAGCTTCCAAAATTATATTTGCCAAAAAGCTTATAAATTTTTAAGTGTACAAAACATGTGCAACAAATGATAGAAAAATAATAGATTGCATTATTTTTTTATTTTATTTGCTTTGCCGTAATCTATTCTGTTAGTAAGAAGAGTGTTAGAAGAAAATTCACCAAATCAGCGTAGTGACTCTGTAGTAAATAAAACATATCTAAAAGAAATATTCCATGCTAAATATTTTTGGTTTGGAAGTACCTTTCCTACTATTTTTATACGAATAGCGGCCATCTTAACAAGTTATTCTAGTAAATACTGCCAAGACATTTTCTAGAAAATCTAAGGATCATTTCAGTTTTGATTTTTACCCTCTATTATTTTAAAAACATAGCTTAGTTCTTTTAATTTACAATGTCGATGTAAACTTCATCGATGCTCCAACTGTGTGAAACTGTCACACCTAATCTATCTAATCAAACAAAATACTTTCCGTGAACATTCCCCTTAGATTTTGCACTTGGTCCTACATAAATTTTGAGGTGTAATATGAAATTTTGCATTAAAAGTGATTTCATTTGTATTTCGATGGATGTTGAACTAAATGTAAACATTCCTCGTGGAACATCAAAGAATGAGGCTAATTGATGCTTGTATTTATTCCATCTTTGAATATTAAGAGATTGTGGCATCTTTGTTTTTTCAAATAAAACTCTATTTGAATTTTGAGTCTATCATGTTGGTCGTAAAAGGTAAATTCAATGATATAGATATTATAGAATGTTAGATAAGCAGTTTTTAGTAGCCTTGTGTAACGGAAATTTTGAATGTATTGCACAATTCAGTGGCGCGGTAGACGTCACGCAGCAGTCCACCTGTCAACGCGCGCTGGGGGAAACACGTCTTTTTGCTGATTGTAGTATTATAAGTAAGAAACCTATTCCATGTCTTTACAAAACAATTTTAATTTAATTCGGAACTATGTTTTTCATCCTACTAAGTTTTCTGATTTTTTGTTATATGTAAGAATTGAAGGAATTCCAAAGTAAGAATTTGTCAAAACTGTGAATGGAAATACAATTGTTTTATGTTACTTCATTCCATGACATACCATGCGATTTTAACGGAATCTAGGAACAAAACACACAAAGATTAAATTAATATAATTGTACTAAGGCTTGCATATTTTGAGCAAATAATTTGTTTGTTAGTAATTATAAAATAAGAAATGACTGATAGAATTAAGCTCTTAGATAATAATAATAATACTAATAATAATAGTAATAATAACAACAAAAAATTAAAATTAAGCGAATAAAGGTAAACACACTGCATTACTACTATTTTTACTTTACCATACATTCGAAATGTTTCCACTATAAACAAACACGTCTGTACGCATGTCTGGAAAGATTTTGAACATACAGCTACAACATCTGTGCCTACCTTCTGCAGTAGTTAGAGACTTTTGGTAGACGCGCTTTTTAAGAAAACACCAAAGGAAAAAAATCTAATGGTGACAAAGTCTGGGGAACGCCGCGCCGCGTGCGCAGCAAAGAGTTTTTTGAATATCACAATTCATTTTTCTAATGTTGTATTTCCAAGATTCCTTTATGAACGGCCAATTATTAAAAGTATTTTACCGAGTTCAAGTAGCGTAAACATTTTTATTTCTGTCTATTTTATACTTATGCAAAACAACAAGAACAACGACAGAAAACATGGAAAGCTGAAGTGCAGAGTTATAAAGAAGCTTTGCGAGGTCTTGAAATTCACTTCGTGTTTTGAAACACTGCGATTAGCTTTCCCAAGAACACATACGGAGTGCATGGTTGCAGTTAGGGTGTGCGTGGCCCTAACTACCGGGCCGGTGAGTTGAGCAGTAAATCCAAAATTTCCATTCATCGTGAGACGTGTTAACTCAAAACTACCCCCAAAATGCTTATTTAACATTTTACAATATGCATATATTTGGTTTTGCGATTTTACGCCCATCATGACTGACTAAAAACTGTGCAGAAGCCTATCTAGGTATTCAGGCGCCCTTAGGAAGCAAAGAATTTGCACAACTGTCAGGATACTTCAAATTAGGGTTGTTGTTATTTGTTTTAGTGAGTATTTTGTAAATAGCGCTCCTTCTGAGTGTCCCATGGCACGTGCCATGTCTGTCATACCAAAGATCTCTTCCGAGAAGAAGTTCAGTTACATTGTAAACAACAAAGTTACTTCAGTATTTCTTAAAATGCAATGATAAAAAAGTAACCCAAACATGTAACTATTGGACCGATTTCTAAAGGGGCATCTGTAAAAATTGCATTTCAATTTCTTCAACGCTCAAAAATGACATAAGGAGCTTAAGTTCCGTGACACACCTGTAAATTGCAATCAATTATTTCACGTGACAGTTTGAAGTGGAACATTATTTTATTCTTTCAGAGAATTTTAATTTTTGCAATTAACAACATACAGTTAAAATTAAGAACATACAGTTTGAAATTAAGTACATACAGGTTGAAATATGCAGTTTTCAATACATATTACTTGCAGAACATAATACATTATTGAGAATTATAAAGAATAGTATTGCCCAATTTCTTGAAATATCGGTTTAAAATATTGCAGCTTTGATGATGAATTATTAAATATCATTTTCCGAATTAACACATTCATGACTAAATTCTATTTCTTCATTCGATTATGTTTGATTTTTCACGTGTCAGTTTAAACTATTCTTTGATTAACTGTTACAAGGCATTAACAATCATTTAAGTACTTCTTTCTTAAGAAACAGCGAGATGTACATCCCTTTACATAAAATATCTTCCTTCAATGTTTACATTTCTGATACTGTTGATTATAATATAGCGTTGGGGTCTGCAGAAATATGAAACAAAATAAGACAGGTAAACATTTGCACATTAATGTTCATTGTTTCTATACAGCTCTAATTAAAAAATAATTAGTTGCGTATATTTTTGCTATTCTGATATTATTGGATGTTTGGATAACTATATATTTTCTTATGTAACATCTCAATTAAAAATAAAATATATATTTTATTCCAAAATAAGTTCTAATATTTCTAATTGCTTAAACGTATGCTTCATGTCAGGTATTTAATTTTCTAACCGTTTATTCAAAAAGTTACAAAAGTTTAGACAAGCTCTGTTTTGGCAAAGATTGCATTATTCAGCTGAAAACGATACCAGAGAAAAATGTTCCAAATATAAAATAAACACTATAGATATATTTTGTAACCAATGTATTCACAAATTCTGTTTTCAGACTTTATAAATATAAATTTGCCATGAATGTTTTACCTAAGTGCTCAGAAATACCTGGTACTATTGTGTAGTTTAGATATTGGATATCCTCTGTCATAACTTTTCGGGGAGTATAATTGATACATTTTTTTTATATTGGAGGAGTTATGGATTTTTGGATTGGTGAGCGAAAATTTTTAAACATCTCACGTTTTCTTTATAATTTAATTTTCCGAAAAATCAGATTTGTTTTTAAATACGTTAACCTACTGTTATAATATGCATTTAAATATAAGTTTTTCACAAGTTTCTGTATTTGGTTAATAATTATAAAGAAGTACGGTTTTGCCTAGAAATCAATTCTAAAATAGAATTCGAAAGAGTATTAAAACGTCTGCAAATTAAAGAATAGAAAATAGTTTAAAATATGGTTCCCGGATTCTCCAATTGAGATGAGACTTTTACTGGGTAAAAATAAATACAGATCTATTAGATATGAAGCTTGATAATGTTTCCGAAATTGAAATTCCCGGAGTAGAATAGACCTGGTCCAAATTTGAGATCTGAAGTTGAGCATTCATGGCAACACGAATCATTGATTGAATGATAAAAATATTGTCGTAAAATGCATGATGAATTGGGTTTACACTTCATACCATAAACACAATTGAAAGTAAATATGTTTTATGCGGGATCTGACGGAGAGCGTTTGATTCTCTAAAATTTGTCGCATTATCAAAGACATTGATAAAATTACGACACAAATATATTAACGTTTAATATAACGTATTAGTATCTAGTGTGCATAAAACGGGGAATATTGCCACATAGTTTGATTCATCGAAAATTTCTTGAGTAACGATTTGATTTAGAAAATAAAGATTAATAATGTCATTAAAATTGTTTGGATACATCCTTGTCACGATCGGTAACTAGTGGGTTGCTTCATCAAAATAACTGCTGAACAAAACCACATCAAATAGATTTTCTAAAAGTAGCACGCTTTTCACTCAACAACAAAAAATAAAATTCTCTCATATACTCGCAAAACTAAATACTTGAGCACACTGCAATCAATTACGTATTTTAATGAAAAGTCTTTATGAATACTGCAGTATAATAGTGTAGTGTATATACAGTACGATAGTCATTTACATTCCAGGTATATCAAAAAAATTGCTGTTCCGTAACGCAACACGTAAATAGCAAATATATAATATAGCGGACGGCTTCTTGCTTTGAGCCTTGTGGTCTTGTGACATCAGCAGAGTAATAAGCGGTGACGCATTAAATATAAGAATTCATTCGGTAGGAATGGTCGTAATGGTTATAATAAAACAATCAAATATTTGCATTTTTTATTCATATTCAAAACTATTTCATTGTTCTTGGAATTTTTACCTGCAGGGTATCTGAAGAAATTGTAGGTACCTCCCACATGGCCAGAAGCTGGATAGTTTTTTTTCAATTCCTGCGCTTGTTGGAAATTAGTAATATAGAATAAATATATTTAAATACAGTCATTAAAATATAGGTATACATTGGATTAATTAGATTAAAGGTCGTTGATTTACATACGAATATTATGAACCAAACTTTATTGGAATATCTGTTTTTGCTCTGAATTGTGAATTCCGTGAAATAAAAGGGAGAAATAGACTAATAAGTATTATTGACTATAATAAAATCCATTGAAAATAATGTGTGGAATAACGCTTTACATAGGGAATTTTTGGTTTATATCAACAAATAATTAACATTACATTAAACGTACCGTGTAATGAGGATAAGAATTTTTCAGTTTTCTTTTAGCTATTTACCTAAAAGGAATTTACTTCCACTTATCCTACTCGTATCATCGCTTTCTTAGTTTCTGAGAACGTAAACTTTAAACAATTTGGCCTCTCAGATGAAAAATTCAGTTTATCCATTACGTGCAAGATTTATACTGTTCATTTTTCATATTTTGTTGTCTACTGAATAAGGAGTAAATGCTGTAGACTCCATAATTGAATACGATTTTAAAGTTAGCACTTACCAGGAAATTGTACCGAATATTTTGTTCGATTGATTAATACGTCTTTCTGGGCGCGTCAACGACTACAATCATTAGTCTCGTAAGTGTATTGATGTTCTTAACACGAGAGATGGCGGTATTCTTCCTCTGCTGAATGATGAGATACGGAGCCCTCCTACATATCGGCTTGCGGAGTTTTACCCATCCAAATATCTCTCCTCACCGGAGCATCATCCCTGCCGAAACTAGATCTAAGTTTTCAACTGATCTCCCGACATGTGTGGTAGTGCATGAAAGTGTTAGGGTGTCAGTATGGGGTGAGGGTAGGAGGAAGAGAAAGGAAAGATTTCGCGCCGTCCGTGGCCCGTTTGTTAGAGTTCTGCTTCGACATTCATCATGGGTGAAACTACTGTAGAATTCCGAAAGCAGTTGGCCGCTAGAATTCACCTTCAGTCAGCGGCTGAATTCGACCTGGCTATCTTGCTAGTGTCGAAAATCCTGCCACCGTTGGAACTCAAATCCCTAGGGCCTCTCGGTCAGAGGCACTGAGGTGACATCAATTGCTCTGAACAACTTCGGCTGGTAATTTTGTTACACATAATCCCCCATACTTCCTCTTCTTGAAAGATTCATTGATTGATGATTTCGTGTTTCTGGGCGCGTCAACGGCTATGGTCATTAGTCTCGGGTATTATTTTAGGGTAATTTTATTGCCAAATCCGCAATTATTTTTTCATAGTATAGAAACTTTTTATTTTTACGGACCAAAACGTTTCTGATGTTTAAGTCCTCATTTCAAAAATTAATAGGTTACTTACTTGGATAATGTTAAGCCTTAGTTCAAAAACTGAAACCAACGCTGTACGATTGATTGATTGTTTGATTAGTGATTACGGACGCGTCAACCACTGCCATTAGTCCTGTAAGTGTAATGTATTTTTTCTCACCAAACTGCGGTCGGCTAGCAGGGTTTTCCCAACCAGGTATCTCCCACCAGCGAGGCACCGCCTCAGCCGGGACAAGCTTTGCGTTTCTAACTAGTCTCTCCTCATGTGTGGTAGTGTAGTTCATGTAAGTGTGTGTGTAAGTAAGTGGTGAGGACAGGACAAGGAAGAGAAAGGAAAGATTGTGTGCAGTCCGTGGCCCTATGTTATGGTACCGATCCGGCATTCGCCTGGTGTTGATCGGGGAAACCACGGAAAACTACCGATCAGAGCAGCTGGCTGCTATTATATTATCCTCCAGACAGTGACCGAATTCGATCGAGCTATCTAGTTAGTGTCTAAAATCCTGCCATCGTCAGAACTCGCACCTAGGACCTCCCGATCAAAGGCAATCCAGTAAGATCAGTTAATGACCTGAGCCACCTCTCCCGGTGGCAACATTTCTGTAAATTGCGGCATTATGAGCAATTCTCTAACGTGATTCTTTGCAGTGGATATTAAACTTTAGCATTAATTCTCGTTAACGGGTCTTAAAAATTGATAAACCTAAACATAAAATGATTTGTAATTTTCGAAATTATAACGACAAATTCAGTACCTTATGTAGTTACTACAATCCTGTATATGCTTGAAATAAGTATGGCTACGTTGCGAATGAAATATATAGAAAATACTGATCAACACAGGAGAATATGGCAAACTGTTTCTGTGAATTTTGTTTTCAAGAGTTTATTGCGTTATTTTGATGTAGTGAATTTAATATACTCACAATACAATTAATTCCTCGAGCTATCAACATGTGGGCAAAACGCCTTGTACAAAACCAACATCCGAAACTCGTATTAATAATTCATTTCACACATTTTCGTATATTTAACTTAATATGCTTCATTAAATATGACACCTTTTATTTATTATAAGGTATTTTCATTATTTTGACTGTAGTCAATAAACTACTTTCTAGAGTGCAAACGCAAAAGAGGTTGTACCCAATGGAGAAGTTTTGGTTACGAAAATGATAAAAACAAAAATAAAAAATTTAATTAAATTTAAAAATTGGTATTTAAAATAGTATTTAAAAATGCCAGTAAATCGTGCATTGACTTGGATAACTTTATAGCATACATGAAGGAAGATATTTATTTTCATAAAAAAATATCTGAAATTCAGAAAAATTGTTTTCATGAGAGATTTTTTTTTCATAGTATTTTTTCAATAGTTGCAGTTTTTGCAAAATTATGCTGGAAAACAATTGTAGAAAAAATATAAAAGCATGCTTCAGAAGTAAATTTTGATTACATTTGTAGGTATAATAAGTAATAGCAAATACAGTTTTTAATTTTAAAAACTACCAAATTCTCCATTAATCATAGTTAGCATCACAATGGGTTTCTTCGCTGTAATTATTTCATTATGACACAAATATTTAATTTTGCTCTTTTAAATAGCAAACCAAAATAGATATATTTGATGTTTTCATGTTCTATAATAAATATTCCTGATTTCTAAACGTATATAAATTGGTATTATAACGAATTAATAATAATAATAATAATAATAATAATAATAATAATAATAATAATAATAATAATAATAATAATAATAATAATAATAATAATAATAATAATAATAAATATGTTAGTCTAAGAATCCGACCAGGTCCGCATCGCTTGAAAACGACAATCAAGTATACCGCCGCCCGGCAACAGTACTCCGAATTGCGGAATTTCAGAGACAGAAATTTCGGAGTGTAACAGTTTTGTGTAAGATGTTGGGCCCGTGCGAAAGTGTTTGTGCCAAATTTCAGAGCAATCGCCAGTTCAAAAGTTGTATCGGAAGGAAAATGAATTATCTACATTTACATATTACGATTATTAGTTACTTTTCATTGCATCGATCAATGTTATTTCATACCACGTGACAAATTTGAATTTAAAGTTTTAATTGTATTTTTGTCGCAGACGCAGCAGCCAAAGTACCTATAAGATTAGAAAAAAATAGATAGAGTACATAAATACAACAAAAATGTCTTCCTAAAAGGGACACAGTTTTTAACTTTATATTATGTGTCGCATGCGTGCCTGAGTGTTTTTTGTGTTAAGTTCGTAATGACGTACATTATTTTTTTAAATTTCAATGAATTCTTTGTACAATTTCTAGGACGTGGACATATTTCATCGTATGTTCTTGTGTTGATAACTAGGATTCTAAGATCGATTTTTTGAGAAGTTTACTATATCCATTATTCTCTACTTTTTTTCTGGAAGGGTACTTCAGCAATTCTTTTCTTTATTATAAAAAAATCAGAGAAACAGAAGAATGCCATTTTTTATTAAATTGGATGAGAGTAATCATTCATATCATTAAGAGAAAAATTCTACATTTTTAACGGCAAGTACGCATGGACGATACGCATTTAATCGTTTTCATAGCATTCTTCGCGCCTATGAGAGATAAAAAAATACAATAATCTTAAAATATACGTTTTATTTTGGAATATTTTAAAATGTGGATTTTTCTAATTTGTTTTAATGCATGTATATAATGTCTACTAAAGTGTATTTTGTAACACTTTTGCAAACTTCCTATAGTATCGTTAGCGGTATTGACCTTTCGGCTTCACCTTCGATTTATTTTCACGTGTTATGGCCCGAGCAGCTTAAGAAATGGATTGCTTCTTGGCGACATTTTTTTCTCCTTTCCTAACAATTCTATCACGTCGGTTCGTTTGTTCGTTCGTTCGATTGCCTTGCCGATTGCCGTCTACTACGCACTACCTTTTTTCTCTCTTCTCCACAATCTTAAGTCGTCGATTGGTTTGGGCGTTCATTCGTCGCTTCGTTTTTCCGCCCACCGTTCCTACCGCTCACTGCCCACCACCTACTGCTTACCGCTCACGGTCGTGTCCACCGTCAACGATCCACCATCCGTGGCCACCATCTATCAACTTCCGCCTTGCTCCTACTTTTTCCCAACCACCACCTACCATCCCGCAACTACTGCCTAACGTTCACTGCTTACCGCTCACTATTTAGTGCCTGTCGCCCAGCGCCCGCTGACCCGTGCCCCTTGCGCCCTATGCCATGCCCCCTGCCTGATGCCCACCGCCCAATGCCCATCGACCACTGCCCACTGCCCACCGCCCACTGCCCATCGCCTACCGCCCACCGCCCACTGCTCACTGCTCTCACGCCACCCACCAAGCGCGCCCTGTGCGCCCCGCCGGGCCGGCGCCCTGCGTGTAATTAATCTTTGTATTTATCAATGCTGAATTGGCGGCGGGAAATCTGGAGCGGGCCGCTGTATCAATCACACAGATTCCTTCCTCTTCGCGCAATTTATTTTCTTGGCAGTTCATTACACGGTCGTGCGACGGTAATGATGAAGATCAGGTTGATTTTGGCGCGGTCCGGCGCGGGCGCGGGGGCGGCGGGGCGGCGGGGGCGGCGGGGCGGGCGAGGTTGTGCCGCCACAGGGGGCAGCAACGGCCGGCGTCGCCGTCCCCGCCGGTCCCCCCGGCCCCGCAAACACCGCCGTCTCCTCCTCTTGGCCCGAATTCATTTAACTACCACAGTTATTTTTTGTTGATGAAGTACCGACGACATATTCTACGGAACCTGTGGTGGCGATATTTGATACCCGGCACGCGGAGTGCGCCGGGTTGAGCCTCCGCGCACCGAATTCTAGCGAATCTACAGTTTCGTAGGATAACGATGGATAGTAGTTCAGAGCTGTGCGTGGATTTTTAAAACAATTAAAAGGAAGGTGGTAGGAATGTAGTGTTATTGAAAATAGAGACGTTGACAGGACTTCCGCTCCAAAATTAGCGTAACTTCGAAACGGTTTTCATACAGAAATACGAATCCCCTTTGTTCGGACGTAACAAAGCGCACTGGGATACGCAACTTCTTCCCAGCGCACGCACTGCGGACTCCTAGATCATTGATTTAAAGGCGAGTGCAACGCCGTTTTACTGCCCCATCAAAAAGAGCTCTAAAATCTAAATCAAGAAAATGACATCGTAAAACCTAAACCGTATTTTTACGAAGGTACCCTTTGTACCTCTGGCGCCGAGGGGGCGCCGGCGGCGGCGGCGGCGGCGGTGGCCGTGGCGGCGGCGGAGCGGGCGGAGAGGGCGGCGAGGATAGAGAGGCGGGGCGGGGGTGAGACGGTGGCCGCGCCGGCGGCGGCACTCCGCGTAAATCCGAAGCGATATCTTTCCCGCGCGGGCGGTGCGCGCGGGTCTTGGCGGCGGCGCGTACGTTGGCCGGTGAGGGAGTCAAGGGCTGAGGCGAGGGGCGATGGGGCGTGACGAGGAGCGACGAGGACGATCGCTGGGGCTTCCCTCCCTCAAAGGACTGTCCAGAACATCGTATTTCCTTTAGATGTTACTTCCTAAACTCCTGTTTCAGCTTGCATTTCCTTGTCGGTTGTTCTTCTTCCTGATAATGTTTTTCCTTTTCCTCCACAGAGAATCATTGTTTGATTTTGTTAGCAGCGCTCTCCTTCCCGTTTATGTATATGAAGTTCAAATCAATACATTTATCCTATAAATTTTATATTTAAAACATTTATGTTGAAAAGTATTATAGGAGAGTATTTTAAGACTATTTCGGCAATGATATGCATGAAAGGAAACACATGCTAAGAAAAAGAATTATTAAATTGTTTGTCCATTTTTGTTTTTAGAATTGTAGGTTGTGACTAAGCGTTTGCGGAATTTTTCACGCTCATTGGAAGTATCCTAGAAGAGCACATAATTGTCGCAAAAGATTCGAGTGCTCGAATCTTATTCTATCTTCTAAAGCGTCTCAGGGAAACAGAATAGCTGAGTTTCCATAGGACACGATGTAGGGCGAATCCAGTCAAAAGGATTGGACACCATAACGAATAAAAGATTTGTTCTATTATTGTTCTGGAATAAAAAATTTTGAAGTGACAACACTGACAGAACATTTTCTGACAAATATTTCATGATCCTTGGCACCAATGGTCGATTTCTCATTGCGCCTGCTTTACGAAAACTGTTAAATGTATCATTTGCTTCTCTTAGCTGTACTGTCATTTAATCCAATGTAATGTAAAATCCCTGAAATTAATTTTATGTACATTTTCTGAAGAAGAAGAGACGTACTTCTCTCCTTAACTTCCCATGCCGACTCATAGATCGTTACGGTTCCGAAAACCCCGTTTGGTGTTTCTGGTAGATGCGTCTTATGTGATGTGCTCCTGAGAGCGAAGGCGTCACAGAGGCAGAAACGTCACAGAAGCGGAAGCGTTACAAAGGCAGAGGCAGAGGCGGCCGCGGCCACGGGCACGAGCACGGGCGCGGCGTTGCGAGAGCTGCATGGCACGGCACGGCCAGGCACGGCGCTGCGCGGCCCGAGAACCCGGCACGCCGCCCGGTCGTTATCCCACTGACGGGCTGCAATTTGTTTTGCGCCGGGCCGGCGGATGGCAGGCGATGGAGCGATCACACTGCCATCCAGGGTTTTATTTAAAAACTAACTCGTTGTGTTATCGGTTTTTTTTCGGCCGCCTGCTACACCGGCGCAGTGCGAGAGTCGCTCGCTGCGCGGCGCCGCGGCGCTCGTTGCCCGCCGCCCCGCCCCCGCCCCCCCGCTGCCGCGTCACGGCCGTCTCGCTCTGGCGTGCGCGGCTTCTCGCACACGCCGTCTCGCTCGCGGTCAGCCCCCGGCCCGCCCCGCCCCCGCGCCGCCACGCCACACGACGCGCCTGTCCGCGCAACGCAAAGGCGGCGCTGAGCCGGCCGGAAGGCGCGACGGCCCCCTGGCTCCCCCGCCGCCCCCCGCCGCCCCCACGGCTCCCCCGCGCGCCTTGGAATTAGCCTGCGGGCACGTACGCCTCTGGCGGCCACCCCCCGCCCCGCCCCCTCTCACGCCCCCTCTCACGCCCCGCGCCTCTCGCCGGCCGGGTGTCACCGGCGGATGTCTCCCCTGAGGCCCCGCGTGACGAAGGAATGAAACCTGTCTTCATATATTTGAATATCCTGTTGCGAAATATGCATAATTTGTGCTTGAATGAAGAAGGGATTATTTCAAAGGCAGCAATCATCGCCATCATTATCGTCGCCGTCATCGCCATTTCTTTAGTAAAGAAAATGAGTAGTTTCTTACAAGCGCCGTTTTGCCATATTATTTAAGATTCCTAATTCACATGTACTAAAGATTTCTCTTTCAGCATTTGAGGTTTAGGAAACAACAGTGAGCTGTGTTTTTTCGAAATTAAGATATTTACAGGATTATATAGGATGTAACTAACAGTACTGTTACCGTTCATATAATTAACTTTTTCATATTTGTATCGAGCTAAATATTTACAAAAATGAATGCTGAGATTTCTACGGTGCCCTAGTGAACTATGCCAAGCACTTTCCAATACCGCGCGAAAAAGTAATCACGTGATATTATTTTAAAACCTGGATGGCGCTAACCGTCAAAATGCGGAAAATCAAAGAAAAGGAAGAGGAACGTGATTAATTAATAACAGACAAAATCCAAAGTACAAAGAAACATAGGAATACAATCTTCTTAATGCTTATTTATTTAGTGTCATAAATCGAAAAGATGTTTTTCTCGGTATTTGCCTAAGTTCCCTCTAAAGCATTTGGCAACATCTTCTGTACTTTTGAAAGACGTTTGTCTACAGTAAAAGAAAATAGAATTCGAATAAGTGAAGAAAGGATTAATAATAAGCTTTCATTGTGCTATTATGACATTTCCTTGTACAGGCAAACAGGTAAATAGCAAAATTTTCCTATTTACTTGTACAGGCAAACAGATGGTCACGATTTATTATGAATTTTAGACAATCCAAGTACAATAACAATATATTAAATGGTGTTTTAATCATATTTCAATTTATAAACACACTGCCTAGTTGTTTAAGCATGTACGGACGAGGTGATGAATTGCAGATGTTATTTTCTCTGTCACTTCAGATTTATGATATACAAGAAACGTTTCTTCATTTTCCTAGGGTCTTAAACGAGTTCTTATTTATATATAAGTTATATTATACTTTGTGTAATACATTAATAGTCAATAATGCATCAATAATGCATACACTGATGTGCTCATATTTTTTCCCTGAAAAGAAACTCAATATCTCCATTTCCATGTCCTGAGGCACAAGGTTCTACGTCTTTCTACGCCTGAGTTTCTGAAATTCAGCTACATCAAAGTTTTAACATTTAAGCACTATAATTTTATTATTTTCATTGTTAATGTTATATCATGTTTTTGGAATCAAGTACATGTAAGGACCGTGCTCAGATATATCTTTCTTACCCTCCTCCATGTATTACCACGTAAGTTCCTATTTAATTCTTTTTAGTGTTACTGCCAACAACTAGCATTCAATTCCGAAAGTGAGACTGTGAATTTCCAGTGAAGGCGATATGTCGAAATAATTGGTTTTTGTCTCATTATGACTTACCGTATTGCAATGGTTAAGCCAGAAAATCTTCACACAGAAATCAGTTTCAGAGTAACTAGTTTATGATTTGGCGTTTTGTTTTCTTGTTATAAGGCACTATTTTGTTATTTACATCAGGTGATGTCTATTTCCTAAAATGCAAACACGTAATATTTTCTACGTAGGTGTGCAATGCGCTGAAAGTAATTTAATCACTATATGTTTTCCATTTTTAACAGAAAATTTGTTTTAACCAAAACTTTAGATTTTTATATGAAGTAAGATAAAATTATAGTTTACCTGATGATTGATTATAATATACCTACAAAATTGGTTAATGAGATTGAATGGATGGTAAACCAGTAGAAATGTCTAAAACCAGGTGTGTACAGAATAGCAAAAGAAAGATTTCTAATTCATTGAATGTCGCAGAATTTCAATGTATCGCTTACTCTAAAACGATCGAACGATATCTTTTTCAATAATTTTATTTATATTCTGTGTTACTCTACGATATTTAACAACTGGGTTTTTGAAAAAAATTCAAAATTACTTTTTCAAAGAGTCGACTTTTTAGAACAGATTTAGTTTAAGACAAAATCTCGATCTTCAATTTTGTAATTTTTAATTACTAAAATTTTTTGAGAATTTTCAAATGTACAGAGTTCATAGGAAATGAGACTAGCACCAATTATTTTACCGTTCTTTGATACATACGAGGAGAATATGTAAAGAAAACAATTCCAGACTATTTGAGAAAAAAATGTTTAAAAAATTAAAAATAGCTTACATTTCATGCAAAATTACGCGAAAACTACTATTTTCGAAAAATTTTATATAAACTTATTTCAAGATCTTTGTTTGAACTGATTTCATTTAGAAAGAAACCTATCTTCAATATTCTAGTTGTAGGAAGGCGCCGAAAAAATTGAACTTTTGTCATATAAAAAAATAGGGATTTCAATGAATTTCACTGAGACCTGCACCGTTTTCTTTCCGAGACAGAGAGCTCTTTCAGATTGATCAAGGAATAAATATAAGTTTTAGAGAAAGTTGAATGAACAATTTAGAGGCTAACGTTGACAGAGACCAGGCAGACAGACAGACAGACCAGACAGACAGACCAGGCAGACAGAGAGACAAGGCAGATAGAGAGACCAGGCAGACAGAGATACCAGGCAGACAGAGAGACCAGACAGACAGAGAGACCAGATAGACAGAGAGACCAGACAGAGAGACCAGACAGAAAGAGAGACCAGACAGAAAGAGAGACCACACAGACAGAGGCGCCAGACAGACAGAGAGGGCAGACAGAGAGATCAGACGGACAGAGAGACCAGACGGACAGAGAGACCAGACGGACAGAGAGACCAGACGGACAGAGAGACCAGACGGACAGAGAGACCAGACGGACAGAGAGACCAGACGGACAGAGAGACCAGACGGACAGAGAGACCAGACGGACAGAGAGACCAGACGGACAGAGAGACCAGACTGACAGAGAGACCAGACGGACAGAGAGACCAGACGGACAGAGAGACCAGACGGACAGAGAGACCAGACGGGCAGAGAGACGAGACGGATCGAGAGACGAGACGGATCGAGAGACGAGACGGATCGAGAGACGAGACGGATCGAGAGACGAGACAGATCGAGAGACGAGACGGATCGAGAGACGAGACAGATCGAGAGACGAGACAGATCGAGAGACGAGACAGATCGAGAGACGAGACAGATCGAGAGACGAGACAGATCGAGAGACGAGACAGATCGAGAGACGAGACAGATCGAGAGACCAGACAATCCGGGAGACCAGATAGACCGAGAGACCAGACAGACAGAGGGACCAGACAGACTGAGAGACCAGACAGAAAGAGAGATCAGACAGAAGGAAAGTCTAGACAGACAGAGGGGCTAGATTGACAGAGAGACCAGACAGACTAGACAGGCAGATGGACGCAATAGGCAGGCGGACCGGCGACCGGGTAGATATACGGGCGGTCAGACATACGGACGGACAGACATACGGATAGACAGACAGGCCGAAGCACGGACGGAGGGGGGCTCGGACGGCCGCATGGAAGGTCGCACGGACGGCCGCACGGACGGCCGTACGGTCGGACGGACGGACGGACAGACGGACGGACGGACGGACGGACAGACGGACGGACGGACAGACGGACGGACAGACGGACGGACAGACGGACGGACAGACGGACGGACAGACGGACGGGCGTGCAGTCAGACGGACAGCCAAGACAGCGGACTAGATCAGACCAGATAGGCAGGCAGCCATTTTGCCATCAATCGATATTTCGGTATCAAGGATCTAGAAAATATGTTTTATGAGTCTTATGCTTGACCCCGCTAAGATGAGTAAATGTTTTTTCTGTTTACAGTAAAGTAAATTACTTTATCTATCACGTCGAAAATTCGCAGTTTTCCGGCGCACGAATACAATATTTTTTCTTCTTACAATGTTAGGGCGAAAAAGTAAAAAGTTGTTGTTCCATAAAGTAACTCGTGAATAGCAAATATTGAATGGCAATCGGTCTTTTCGCAATACGTAATCGATTCATAGAAATTCTTGCAAGATTCATCGATCAGGGATCGATCATGAATCGATCGATCGATTCATGGAAATTTCTTAGAGACAGACATAAGCACATTGGAAACTTATTTGAGTATTTGGTGATGTAGAGATCAGTTGTACATTTGGAACAGAATCATGAATGTTAAATTAGTTCTTCAAAAAAGGACGTGGCTATCGGTGTCTCCGTGAAAGAAGACTATACCAGAAAATCGAGTAGTGCCTGCTCAAAGTACATACGCTCTTGCCACACCTCAAAATCTGAAAAATATTAACCCTCTAACACCCCTTGTTAAATATATATAACCACATTTCTGGTGAACTCATATTCGCACCTTTCGCACTAATTTGCAAATTTTATTTCTTCAATAGACGGAGCAATCGGTCTCTTCCTTCCATTCGCTTTGCTGCCGCATGACATCAGTTGCATTGTTAGCAGTGATGTACTGAATATGACAATCATAACACATTAAAATCTTTGCATGTTACAGTCATAATCGGAACAACTTTATTGTTTTTGTATTTTTCGAGAACCTGAATATCCGATGAAGCCATAGTTACGTGTTACATGTTGAGAGGTTGCATATTTTTCTTTCAATTTTTTTCGCAAATTGGAAATTTTGATTATAAATGTATTATGCACAGAGCCACTATCTTTTCGAAACACTTTCCACAATTTCACAATATATGGTATTCCACGGAACTGTCTTTAAAACTTTTTTTTTTTTGGCAATTTAGGTTACTCCTTTTAATAACATAAGGGATTGCGTGGTGTACCGTGTACACCACTAGAAAAAGGGACTTGCTAAAAATTATGCAGGAAGCGAAAAGTGATTATGAATAAACTGGAAAGCTGTGCCAAATAAATTACGCAAAAACTATTGAAATTGATTTCGATAATTTACATGCCATTGGATTTGTGATGTAAGATCACAATACATAATATCAATATTACATCCTTAAGAGGAAACTTCTACAGCCTTCTCTGAGGTAAACTCCTATACTTTCGACAATCGTCTGGTTTCAGAAACTCCCGACTATTGGCATTCACCCAAGGCATGCTCATATAGTCAAATAGCACGTTCAGTTTAACAATGATTAAGTCGATGGAACAAAAGAATGGCTGGCGTTTGTTTATTTAAATTTTAAAAAATCGGATAAGGTTGCGTCTACCTAGTAGAATCTCTATTTTTAATTTACGTAACTAGAGTAACTTAAAAAAAAAATATCATGCTAAATATATAAATTGAATGTACTACATCCAACAGAAAAGTGAAATTTGCAAGTTTTCAGCCCTGGAAAATGAGATCACCCTCGAGTCTCCATACGTCAGGAAATAAACTACTTGAACTTTTATTTGCATTTATTTTTTCACAATTGTATAATCATATAAAAATAATAACAGTATATGTCGATAATAAAAACATGGAGAGAAGATAATATTGAAATGCATATAATGTTATTCGTATGGCGAATCCTTTGAAGATGATGGAACCAATTGCTGGAAATTGATGCTCCAAGGAAACTGATGCTCCAAGAACTAACTTAAACCCGAAACGCCTGAGCCTTGAATTCTGTACCTAAAAAAATATGCCAGTCCTGGTTTAGGAGACAAATAATTGTGTTTTACTGCATCCGATTTGCTATCACAGCCAAAATGGTAAATTAAATCAGGCCTGTTATCCGCGGTATTGATAAAACTTATCAGATAGGTTCCGATCCACATTAGGAAGACATAAAGAAAATTGAGAAGAATAAGTAGCTTGCAGTGCAACTGAGAAAGATCTAAATATTAGAGATAGTTCATACATAAAATATCGTACTGATTTCCTCGACGTGAGTCCTTTCAACGTGTTTCAAAAATAATTTAAGAAACGTTGAACTGACGATAAAATTGCATACTCTTAGACAAATAGCTGTTTTCCTTCAAAATTGCCACGTTGTTCGAACGTTTTTGCAATAAACCGAAGTGGGATAGTGTATATTTATATTCCACAAAAATCGACTCAGGTTCTAAGACACCAATGTAGGTTCTCGTGCAAACAATATTTGAATCTTGAGATGGGTAAAGCTAAATTGTGAAAAGCAATTAACCATTTCAGAATTCGCTCAAGGAACTCATTGAGTATTCAATAGTTCTTGGTATGAAACATTAAATACTATTTTCATGTGACTGTTCAACGAAATTGTTTTGCTTCTTTTTTCAAGATTTTGCTAAGTATTCACATTTTTTAACATTTATCATGTTTGATATGAATTACGAAATATAAATCTCTTTCCTGGTTCTTTGTATCAAAATAAATTTCAACTTCATTGAAGAACAGTAGAACACATAAGTTGGACGAAATTCAGTCCACATGACAATACGTGTCTTTCTAAACACCATGTGAAAGAAGGCTTTTCGGGAGATTTGTTGTTTTCATTTTGCTATCTTGTTACTTTTTCCTGTGAGCATGTCAAGAAGTTAATTTTACCTTCTTTAATATTTACAGCTAGTATTTTTAATGATTTCATTAGTACTTGAAAATGAACGGAGAATTTTACGCAAGACGTGTGTTAAAGATTTCTAAGGAGTATGAATTTCGTAATGTAAAATTTTGTGAACTTAATTATATATTCCAGTGAATCAACTATTACCTTTTATGCATTTAAAATTGTTTCATAATTCTTGAGTTCTCACTTTGCTTAGGTAAGGAGGAATGTTTCATGATTAAGGACATTTTTTTATTATAACGTTTCATAGTCCTAACTGACAGATTCATCTTGTAACACTCAACGAATATTTACCAATCATTAAATCGTTTCAAAACCATTGCAATGCGTATTCTATTCATGGAAACTCCGGCAACGTTTTAGACGGATCTAGCCATAAACAGTTTAGAACCTTACGTGAGCATTTGCCGGTGTAGAGATCAGTTGTGCATTAGTAGCAGAATCATGGATGTTGACCTAGTTCTTCAAAAAAGGACGTCGCTATCAGTGTTTCCGCAATCGGATCATAGCTACAGAAAATTGAGTAGTGGCTGCCCAAAATATATATGCCCTTGCCACACCTCAAAACCTCTTCCTCTTCTTCTTCTCCTCCACTTCAAGGATAGATCTATGACCTGTTCCGGCTTCTAAGAATTCCATCTTTTTAGCGGTCTACATGGGTCTCTTCTGCCTTGAATGCCTTTTTTCGAATACTTAATACGAATACTTACGAAGAAAATACTTAAATGCCTGCTTTCGAATGCGAGTCTCTTCCTGGTAGTATTGCATTTCTCTATTTTACCACACTATTTTCGATAATACGAGCCCTGAAAGAAATTTTCTTGATAGCACTCTTCATTTTGTTCAATACTGCAACAATTCGAAACTTGAAAATATATTAAACACAATCTCACAGAAAATGTACGTAATATATTAATAAATACATGGTTAATTAGATCTTACATATATACATTTTTCTTAATTTATTTTGGGCTCAGCTGTTGGCCCCTCATTGGTGATCTGTGGGTGCCGGAATGGTATTGAAATGCCTGTGGTATCAACTACATTTCTGCCAGAAGAGAAAATTTTAAACACATTTACCTCAAAACTTCTAATTTCGAGTTGTTGAAGTATTGAACAAAATTCAGAGTGGTATTAAGTAAATTTCTTTCAGCGCTTCTATTATCGAAAATAGTGGGGTCAAATAGAGGAATGCAATACTACCAGATTTGTTAGGGTGTTTATTTGCATTTTCTAAGTTTATTTTCATCAATTATACTATGTGAATTATTTTACTTTAATATATGTAAAATAAGCAGGTACAACATCCTCAAAGATTTCTGTTTTTTTTTTCAACTAATTTGTTAATTTTGTGTATTTTTAATCGCAAACTCATAATTCTATTTGAAATACGTTTGTTTCTTTAAACGTATTACATACGCTTTTGACCCAAACTATATCAATTATAGGGAAGAAATTATTTGTAGTGGTCAACAAATGTAACCAATGAATTTAGGTTATTTTTGTAAATTTTCCCTCATAAGCTCTATATGTCATTGTAGTTACTTTAACCCCTTGAAAAAATATTGTATTATCGAACAAGGATAAATAAACTACTATAAAAAACAAAGATTTGGGCTGTACGTTTGCCATCCAGAATAACATTTCCAACTGAAAGGATGTAGAACTACATTTAGAACTAAAATCCAACCTCACAAAATTGAACAATATTGAACGATATTATCAGAAAAGTGAACGTTTTACTTTTGCTGCAGTGGAAGCGTTGTTCTTGAGGTTACCATTCCATTGGTCAAATACTCTTATCATTATCCAATCGCTAAAGGTCTCATTAAAATATGTAACAATCCAATAGTCGTCGAAATGCAATTCCATCTGCATGCGGCGAACAGGACATCAGGCAACTGCACGTTTGCCTACACTTTCCCTCGGGCGCCTCAAGGTCCATTTTCTTATAAATACTTCCAGCGCATCTTCTTATGAATGAGCAAGGACGTTTTTAAAATAGGGATTTTTTGTGCGTCTTGTTTGAATTAGCAGGCGGGGTGGGGCGAGGCGAGGCGAGGCGAGGCGAGGCGAGGCGAGGCGCGTGGAGTCGCGGCGCAGGGCGGCGACGGCGCGGCGTCGGCGACCTGAGGACACGGTTTGACAAACGGCGGGTGCAATGTCAGAGCGACAGAGATACTCACGGGCTGCCCCGGCGCCGCGGTCGGCCCACCACTCCCCCTTGTCGCCCTTCGCCCCGCCACCGCCACCCGCCCTCGCTCTGCGCATCCTTTGCCGTACTTGCCAACGTCCTCACCGCTGCCCTTTCCACCTCCCTCCTCCGCCGCCCTCTCCGTCCTTGCCGCGCCGTCGCCCTCGCTGCTTCTCCCCGCCGCCCACTTTCGCCAACGCCCTCGCCATTGCTCTGTGGGCACCCTCGCTGCTCCTGCTCTTGCTCTCTCCGTCGTTCCTCTATCGCCACCACCCTCGCCGCCGCCCTCGCCCGTGTCACCTCCGCTAGTCGTGATTTCCTTTGTGCGCGCTTTGTTCCGGAAGATGAGTGGCCCATCCGGTCCAAGCACAATGTTTCTTCTTTTGTTTTCTCAGGACAATCCCCGACGATCCCTCATACTTTCGTAGATTTTAAAAAAAAATTCACGTGTATACCATTTAACATCTGCAATCTTGTATTTTCTCGGTGACTGCCATTCCTTTCTGGCTGTCTTCGCCCTGGGCGGAAATGAATGCCCCGCGCCGTGCCGGCCAGAAAGCTGCTTCCGGTACGAGCGCCCCGGTGGAGGTGCTCGCCCCGCTGCGCGCGCTGCAAGACCCGCCGCCACCGCCGCCCCTTCCTCGCTGCTTCTCGCCTCGCGTTCGCGGCCCACGAAGCACAGCCAACGTCTCGTACGAGAGTGCTCACTGGCTGAAAGATTGCCGCTCGTCCCTTTAGTTCTAACAGGAAGTCCTCTCCCGTAGAAATGCGGCAAACTTCATGCTGAAAGAATCCATTATTTCCTCGGTGATGAGACTGCATGGCGAAAGGCAGTCGGGAAAAATGAAGAAAGAGGCCGTCTACAAAAGTACTTTGCAGCAACTAGGGCTTTATTTCTGAGTCTACCAATATATTCCGTATAAAGTAAACTCTTCCTGGAATATATATGATTGTTTTCATCCGCAAAATATTACTTTTTTCTAAATTTTAAATTAATTTTGATATATTGCAGATGCGTCTTCCGTGGTTGTTCTCTAATATTTCGTGGTTGCTCAGAATGGATTCACTGGCCATTCCGTCAAAATTATCTTCCGGCACTTCATTGAATCTGTCATTGGACAGAAAATCTTGTTTTCATGTAGAGCAATTTTATTTCTCATATATTTTTATTTCATTTTTTTGTGTTTTCAAGCTTCTTCACTACTCTTGTCTTAATATGTTGTTCATGTTGAATTTTTCTTATAAAAGAAACTTTAACTTTGTTTCTTGCACTTCCTCCAATGTTCTTCTCTTGTGGTGTCTAGTAAACAACGTTGCCGGAGAGTGTGTGCTAGGTTGTATTTGCATCAGCTAGTGCCGTTCCTGTGGTCCATGACCAGCCCTCATCCCGGGCCATTGGCCTGCGTGGCGTCCGGCTGAGCCGAATCCGTCACGAGCAGCCACGAGCGCTCCCCTCCCTGGGCGGGGCGCGGGGAGGGCGCGCGGGCGTGCGGCGGCGTGCGGCGGCGTGCGCACGGGGCTCGAACCCGGGGCGCCGGCGAGGGCCGCCGGCGCTGCTCTGCTGGGCGCGGTGGACGGGCGCGCGCGTGGCGTGCGGCGCGCGTATCGAGTGCGACGCGGAGGAAAAAAGGCCGCCGTTATATATCGGGACGGCCGCGGCGCCGCCCGCGATTGGTTTGTGGCGTGACCCAATGGCGGGGGTCGCGTGGGCGCGCGCCGCCGCTGACGCAGCCGCCGCCGCCGCCGCTGCAGCGTTGCATCGGTGCATCGATGCAGAGGTGCAGCGCAGGGCTCGATATCGCCGGGCAGGGACGACGGCGGCGGAAGCGGCGGCGGCGGCGTCTGCGGCCGGGACGCCCCGCTTGACCCGGATGGGACAGCGATCACCGCCGCACCGGCCAGAGGACGCCTTGGAGGTAACTGTTGTCTCCGAGTCGTTGCGACGCCGCAGCCGCCTTCGTTTCCGCGGAAGACTGTGGCGGGGGCGGCGCGGAGGGGCGGGGTGAGCGGCCATGCCGGTGCTCGGGAGTCGCGCTTCGCTCCGCTCCGCTCCGCTCCCGGCTGCGTCGGTAACTCGAGCGAGTTGCAGCACCGCTCTGTGGAGATGGCGGAAGCCGCCCTGTCGAATTATTCTGATTGCGGCGGCCGGTCGCGACTGAGTGTCGGATTCCAGGCCGGCTGCGTCCTCGCTCGCCGCCCCCCGCTCCGTTCCCCGCTCCTCCCCCCGCCGCCCCGCCACCGCCGCTGCTCTCGCCCGCGTCGGCCCCGGTCCCGTTCCCGGGCTCGGCTGGCTGCGCCCCGCGCGGAGGCCTAGGCTGCGCCTAGCGTCGCCCACCGCCTCCGCGCGGCCGCCCTCGCCCCGCCGCGCGGCCCCGGGGTCGAACTCGGCGCGGCTGACGCAACGCCCTCTCCGCGCGCGAGGGCTTTTTCAGCCTAGGCGCCCGCTGGGAACTCTGCACGGGCGGGGGCGACTCCATTTTCCGCTTAGGTCTGATTTGTTTCGTGCACTCGAGACTTGCCTCGTTCGCGAACAATGGTAGCACTGAGCATGAAATTCATATGCATTTAAAATGACACTATTCATTACATTAATTGATGAAATAAGCTCCTGCCGACTCGTAATTGTTTACAGAATAAGTATTTCAAGTTTTTCGAAATTGGTGTCCGTTAACAATGATTGTTTGACAGAAAAGGAAGTGGCTTCGTATTCAAAAATTAGAAACATCTAAAGAGAACAAAATATGCTTGTTCGGCATACAGTGTGTTCGTATTGTGTGAAGTGTTGTTATGTGTTCTGTGTTTTCCAAACTTACGAAACAGTTATCGTGTAATAATTATATTTCTAAAACACTTTTTTTCACATCTTTTCCATCGCACTTAAAAACTGTCGTCTGAGATCAACCTAATATTTAGAACTGTGTTTCATATTTACAGTGTACTTACACAGTTAGAAACTTTTGTTTTATTTTCACCAATGCTAAGAGGTGACCAAAGAGTACGATTCATTGATATAGAATATGATTCTACATTTCCTTTCCTTTTACTTCAGAATCGAAATTTTGAGATCGTTCTTCATAAACAAAGGACTTAAACTATCCAACTTGTTATGTTTTGTACATTTCATTTAATGAAATTACGATTCTCATCTGTCAAAAAATTGTTCATCCAGTAAAGAGCTCTCGAAGGCATCTGTTGATTGGCATTCTTCCGCGTTACGTTCTATTATTCATATTTAGATGTGTTCGCGGAGATTCTTTTCTAGAATATTTTAAAATCTTACAATATTCTTGAATTGGGAAGAGAGCATGTCTATAATGTCATTAAGTTTTGGTATCAATCTCAAGTTCATATTTTCGATTCCAGTGATGCTAAAGAATAAGTAGAAAACTTTTGGACAAGCTTGAAATGAATAGTGTAAATTTCGTTTATCTTTAGAGACCCCAGTGAACACATTTGCCATTTGCTTCTGAGAGCTCACGCAACATCTAACGCATTTAATACTGCTGGGGAGAGTCGTCATTATTTATGAAGAGGTTACGTTGCCTTAAATGTACATGGGATGTGTCCTGCGCTGTGGATATCGAGGAGGAGTCATATTTTGGAAATAAAATACGAGATATCCAATTTAAGGCCTCTTGAAAGGGCAAAAAATATTAATTCGGACCCACCGCATTGACGACTTTGACACCTGCCGCCCAGTGGTCACAAGCGAAGGACTCGAGCGGAGGGGCGTGGCCAGAGGAAGCCCGAGGAGGCGAGTTCCGTGTCTCGGTTCCCACCGAAGAGCCAGGGTCCCGATACATTTTTCAAAAAAAAAAAAAAAAAAATCTTTCAAGTGCCCTCTATAAGGAGCAGATGCGGTAATTGGCAAGCACGTAAATTGAAGTGGAGAGCGGCTGGTGGTTGACAGGGCGGCGCCGGCGCCGGCACGGCCGCTGAGTTAGTGCGGGCGGTGGGGGCGGCAGACGGGGCAGAGGACGGGGTGGAGGCGGCGAGGGACCGGCCGTGGCGCCTTCCAATTGAAGCGTAACAAATATCACCTCTCCGTATTGACCCATTAACAGTGGCGGCATCGGCCCGGCCGCGGGTGCCGCTCCCGCCGTCTGCCCCGCCTGCCCGCTCCGCCCTCTCCGCCCGCCCGGGTCCCTCCCCGTCCCTCCCCGCTCCCCCCCCCTGGTCCCCCACCGCCGCCCGCCCCCGCCGTCGCGGCTGTCACCTGGCCTTGACATATAGACGACCACCCGCGTCCGAATAAACGAAGGAATAGTAAGAAATTAGAGGCCCGCGCGGGAGGCACGAGCGCTCTAGTCGGGACGGTGAAATATGCGGGGGCGCCGGGTGGGGGAGGCGGGCGCGCTGGCCAGCGACGCGCCGGGCCGCCGCCTCTGAATGGTGGAGGCCCGCGGGCCGCCGAAACCGGTTAGGAATAGGTTGCCGGCTCTGGAATAGGCCGTGACAGAGCGGAGGTGTGTGCGGGGAGGTGGGAGAAAAATAGCCTCCCGAATTTAGGGGCGCGAGGGAGAAAAATTTAGTATTCTGATGACAGGGATTGTATGTGCCATTATGCAGACGTTTGTTTCTAGTTGTTCTGGAGAGAATTCAAATATCGACTTCGCTTTTGAATTACTGCTTCGTGTATTAGTTAAGCATGATAGGCATGGTTACGTAAGATAATTGATAAACATTTTCTTATATATTGATTATTACTGAGGTACTGGACGACTTTTAACACTTCTGATTGACAAAAATTATTACATTAGCATTATGTTTTTTCAGTGTATTTTATGTAACTGAAAACATTTTGAGCTCTTTATGATATATTCTGACAGTTCATTAATTTGTTTTACTCTTTCCATAAGAAATTATTTCTCACTCTTTAGAAAAATTCTTTTATTAATATAACACTCGTAAATAACTCTTCCTTCTTTTGTCTACAGGACATCAATGGCAGCTGACGTTCGAGTCGTGAAACGAGAGACATCCCAATGCGGTAAATGATTACTTCCCTCCCATCGTCGTTGGGCTTCTACAGGCTTGTGATTAGTGATTGTAGGTGGTGGGCCATCAGGTGTGTGATGGTGATGGAATATTAGGGTTGAAGTAGAGGTGACGGCAAAGCCCGGAAACAAAACAATATGAATGGGATCAGTTTCCCCGAGTAAACTGATTTCATTTATTCGTTCTACCTTAATTCCTTAAAGAATTTTTTCTATCATGTTATGATACTAATATTATTTTGTACTAAATAAATTAATACTACGTTCTTTGAGGAACAGACAGAAGCGGGTGCGAAAATGGAGGTAATTGCGAAATACTCGCATTTTATGAGATGTATTGGAAATCATTTTCAATCATTGCTTGACTAATGTCATGTTTGTTTAATTTATATCACAACCGCATTCAACTCTGTCATAAGAATTAGCCAAGAAGTTTTCTTTTCAGCAGTGATGGTTTAACAAATGCATCAACAGAATAAATGAATTTCACAAGTATCTTCAGAGAAGAGATATAATAAAATATGCTTCGTTAATTTACCAATATGTCTATAATATTAAGTGTAATTATCATTGTTATCTTCGGCTTGGGTATATAGTAGCCAGAGTAGTGGCATATTTTAAAATATCGTCAAAGTGCTATTAAAAAAAACATGGGCCATTTAATACGAGAGTAACATATTCAGACTTAGCGTGTTTTCGTGTTTGTAAATCTATGCATCAGAAGTATCTTATGACAGCAATAAATAGAAGAGGAGGAAGAAATTGTTACGACCTTCCATGTGTTTCATCGCGTCTCGTGTTTCTTCTTTCTTAGTGAGTGAATCTACATTTCCAAATTTAATATATTTCAGTCGCTTTCAAATGGCGCACTTTTTAATTGTTGCAAAAACTAGGAAGAGTAGAGAGTATTCCAATAATTTTTTGTTATAAATATTTTCTTTTGATTTTTTCTTTTGTTGAATAAAACTTTTACCAACGAATTCCTGTTTTTGCTTTCTCACCTCCCTTATTTTTATTTGAGTATACTGCCTAATCCTATGAAGAAAACCGAGAATACAGTCAGTCAAGGTAAGATTCCTCTTCATTCTGTATGACGATACAAAATAGAGTATTACTTATAAATGAAGTCGCTTTAGGTAGAAATAGTTCTCTGCATTAATATCGAAGTTGCATTACTGTAAGTTATTGACAAAGACTTAAAAAATTAAATTTGCAAACTTAACTGGAGATGAGTTGAAGTCATGTTACACATTTACTCAAAAATTTGCCACACACATTCAATTCAGCTAGAAAACAACCACAATGAATACTCTTTTGCGCTAATGTATTCGTATTATTAATTTTTACTATATCTGGAATTCAACATAGGTTTAGTATGAAATACCATCGCATGTATTGTAGCGCCACGACTTTCGCGTTGCGAATAATAAAAAATAATCAATATTTAATACAAACGATGGTCATTTAAGTTATGGGCTTTAGAACATCAACGGAACGAATACTGTTCTTACATGATTTTATCCCGATAATACAAATATTATAGAACGAATTACTGAATCTGGTATACCCCTCTTTTGCGTCAAAGCAGGGATAATTTAATATAAACACTCAATAGGAAAACAATAGAAAGCTATTCGTTTATCAAATAAGTGAACAAGTAAGTAGATTTTATGCCACAAGACAATACCAATGCGCTCTGCAACGGAATGTGGAGATCGAATTTCGGATTCATAGCGACAACTTTGTTTCACAATAGTTAATATTTACCTTAATGTAAATTTTAATATTTCCTTTCAAATTAATATTTTCTTTAATTCGAGTATACCAAAATGTTATTCTTAAGTTGTTTGCATACTATAATTTTACGAGAGAAAAATGCTTTCAAATTTCGTTTTAAGTGAATAAAAGCCCATATTTGCACTATAGTTCATAATACAACAGGTATTGCGTTGTCCGTTATGATTTTTACGACAAAGTTAATGTATTTTTAGACTTCTGACCACAAGTATTTAGGTGGACACAAGTGTTTAGGTAGGAAGTGTTATTAATATAACATTTTTTGTGACGGTTAATTTCACTTTTAACGTATATAAGAAGTCGAAAATCCTGACAGTGGAAATGTAACTTTCTTAAAATTGTAGTAGAAATTAAATATAATCTATTGTGCAACACTGCTTAACATCTGGGCAGGAAACTATTATATAATTTCTCTCAAATATATTCATTTTTAATTTTATTATAATTACATCTACAAGTAGTAAACACCAAAATTTGAACTTTCGGAAGCAGTTAAGTACAGTCAAATTAATATTACTGAATTTCTTTAAAAGCACGTATGCTTTCTTATATGAGTATTTTACATGATTATACTATTGCTTATTAGAAAATAGTTTATTATTGATAGTGGTTATTTTCATTGGTTATATATTGCACACATTACTCTCCTGAATGTTTCTGCGTAATCATTTACATCTAAAGTCCCATTTTAATTCTAAAGGAATGCTTTCCATTTTTGTTGAACATACATCCGGAAAAGAACTGGTCCGGAAAAGGCACACTAATGTAGTCATCATCCGGGAAAAGCCTTGTTTTGCAGGAAAATATTTTTTAAGAGCTCTAGTACGGTCTTATTTGTAGAAAAGTTATGCGTTGCGTAACACGCACATTGTTTTCTAGACTCACGAAAATTCTACCGATGTATTTTGTTTGGATTTGATTTATTTTCGTCGAAGAACAGTAAAAACTGTATGACGTGGGGGGGAGAAAAGTTACTTACGCCAATAATGATTCTTATTTGGAAGAAACAATATTAAAATCGTTGAGCACTTTTAAAAGATACTTGTGTGAAGAAGAAAATGAATACCTAAAAATCGTGTCTATAACGAATTTTCTTATCACTTATGACTAACGTGTAAAAATTCGTCGCTTAGAATTTAGAGCAAGATACTAAATGATAAAAAATAAAAATAGTAACGTACTTCAAATGAAAAATTCAATTAATAACCCATACTAAAAATATCATTTATATGATTTTTAATTGGTATTATAATGAATGGAACGTGTCTTTGAAAATTTGATGTACGCTCTTGAAAAATAATTTCATACGTAGTCTTCAGTGAACGAATCTTTGTACTATAAATCTACAAATTAATTTTTTCTTCTCAGTTCCGAAAGAGATCGAAATTGCGTAATGCTAAAGCGTTCCTCAAACGAATTGTCAGAGCCATTTAGGTTGTATATTTTTACTTCAATTCAGCCAATATATTACAATTCTCAATACATTATTCCATTTAGTTTACTTTCTCATTAATCAGTTGATCAAATGTAGATCTTTAAACAATGTCATGTACAATGTATTGAAAATGAAAGAAGTTTTGCCTATTTTTGAGTTGAACAATGTGTTGAATTGAATCATATTGATTATTTTCAAATTCGTAAACAAGATTTTTTCAAGAACGGCGCTATATCTTTACATAATTTTTTGCTCAAATAGGCATTGATTTGCTCAATGCTATGGCATAGGTCTGTTTTTATTCAAATCTGAAATTTCCAAATCGTCAATAGTTCAATTTTTTCGAATCTGTTTTGGACCTTGAATAATGAAGCTAGGGATTTTTTCTTAATGTATTTTTTCCATATTAGACATTAAAATCATTTATTGTATAGTTTTTTCCTAAATATTAATAGTTTACGTGTAATTTTGAGGCGTATTGTGACAATTCAATATTTTTCCAACATGTCCTTTACCTTCAATATCGATTCAAAGGATTTTTCTTAATGCAATCCATTCCCAAATATTGGACCGTTAAATCGTATTATGTACTACATTTTTCAAAATATGAGTAGTTTTCTGGATTTTTTAGAGAATTGTCTGAGATGTCTAAACTAACGGAATATTGACAATCTAATTTAAATTTGCTTCTAGACATAAATGTAACTTCATTATCTGTGTACGACTTCTAGAATTCAGTGGGACATATATTTATTCAAATTATCGTTTCCATTTTGTCGCGGCAGGAAGTATTATTCCTTGACGAAGGACATAATGGATAAGAGCCCAATATTTATTGCTGATTTATCCTTGAAAATAAATATTATTCCATCGGAGCGTTCTTTTTTTAATTCAAGTAGTATATGACTTAGTGTACAGATCACAGAATTTTGAAAACGTGTACAGAATTCACTTCTCCGCACAGCACGTCATACTCAGTTTTAACTGTATTTGACGTAAAATAAATAAATAAATAAATAAATAAATAAATAAATAAATAAATAAATAAATAAATAAATAAATAAATAAATAAATAAATTTCGCCTGATTGTGGTACCAGGTTGCGGAGATGTGCTGAAATGATCGCTAAGATGCGAGGCTGGAGCTTAGACACAACCGACTTGCTCGCCATGTAATCGGCTGAAACTTGTATATAAATAAAAAAAATGTCTGCAGTAAGATCATCAGTAATTGTCATTTATCAACTTCCTTGAATTAAAAAAAATTGTTTTCTTGTATCACTGCTTATTATTTGTGTCACAGTCACTCTACTATACATTTGTTGCAGTTAATAGATACAAATTATTCTGCCTTCCAAACACAAATGGAAGAAATATGCAAGTTTCAATATTAAGAGAAATTAAAACATTACCTATAAGCTTTTCACAACTGTAATTTACTATTTAAGCGGAAGTAGGTAATAAATATTTTTGTATAGTGAATTCCTTAAAATTGTATATGAGATAACAGTATTCTTTCTTACCACATTTGCCTTGTTATATTTTAAAATTTATTCATAATTACTGTCTGGAACAATACTATTTGATTCAATATACCAGAATTATTAATATATACATTGCATTTCATTTTGCTTATCAGTAAAGATTCCTACAATTGAAGTAAAGTGATCAAAATGTGACAGTAATAAATGATATTTTATGTGAAATACTTTACACTACCGACGTACTCGTATCTCATTGTTTAGAAATTATTATACAGGACTTCGGAGATGATACATCTCTGATCTGCTCAGAAGGAAAGTTTAAGGGTTAATTTAAATTTATAATAAAAAAATCATTGCTGGTACCCGTATTCGATTCCTGACCAATTGCTGTGGAATTTGTGGGGAACAAAGGTAGCTCTTGTCATCTGCCGAAAAGAAAATCTTTTTTCGGAATTCTTCCGTTTTCCTGTCTCTGCTTCCAGCATTTCTTCATCGTTTTTACCTCATCATCTTTATTGCTGTCAGCCGCTCATAACATCATCTCTTATAGACGTCATTAGTTCAAAGGTTCTTAAGCGTCGCTAAGTAAATAAAAATAAATAATTATAAAAATCAATGTATCTAATGAATGCATCTAAGAGATGCCCGTTTTTACTACCATCAATCATTGTTTTAAATATCATCATTGCCTACAAATTGATTACTATTCAGCCACGTTGTTTCTAGACGTAATTGTTATTTGAAAGGTGACCTCGAAGCAGGAAAAAATTTCTCAATTTTTACTTTGATATTCATCTGATATATATTGTTTTCAAAGATCCAAACTGAATGTCTATCGACCACAGATAGAAAAAAAATGTTTACGTATTACGTACTAATTATTTTGGCATTTGAAGAATTAAGAAACGTATATTTCTATCCAAGCAACCTCGAATTCACCCGAACCATGTCTTGACATCTTTTGACATATCACAATAATACATTGAACTTCAAGTCTCGAGAGTGAAGGGTTCAGAAAACAACATTATTACATTCCAAAAACTTGAGGAAAGAAGAAATGAATTCACGTGACTCACATGCATTTCTTTTGAAACTTTCACCTCGAATTTCGTGAGATTTATGGGGACATTAAGACAATTTTGAAATATTAATTTGGCGTGCTTTTTACTTTCTTTTATCTTTCTTACATCTTTCTCTTATAGAATGATAAAATTACACAATGCTGCATTGTGCCTTATAAAAAGAAAGTACATTTTTCTTGATTCTATATGTAATAAACTTCTATCTGGAATATATTGTTCAGTAAAACGTTTTAAGGGTTCTTGCTACCGAAAAAATGTTTTTTCTACAGGTCCGTCCATCTGTGAGCAAGCGCAGTCCTTAAACAGTACACATGATTTTCATCAAAACTGATATAGACTGAGCGATTTCGCTGTCATGAACCCTCGAATAAAAATATAATTTTTAATTATTGTGTGTACTTTAAACCAAGGTCCAAAGACATTTTCGAAATTTTCTTAAAAGTGCCTAAACATTTTTAAAAAATATTTATTTGAATTAAGCAAAGTACGTTTATACAAATGGCGCAAGTCCGATTTTCAGTAAAACTTCTGTTATTTTGGTAAGATAACATTTTTGGATACATCTCGCACAACCACTTTATTGAATATAAGAGATTTTTCTTAATGAAATCTGTTCTTCAAAACTACGTTTTTATATAAAACCAGTTCCAGTTTTTTGAAAATATGTGCAATATATAATTTTTAGGGAAATCCCAACATTTAAGAAAAAGGAACATTGACAAGATTTTCTCAAAAACGGCTGCACATGTCTTCATTTTTTTGCTAGTGTAGAGGAATGTTCGCTTAAAAATATGGCATAGGTTAGATTTTCATCAAAGTTTAATTTTTTGTCGAACCCATTTTAATACTCAAGCTACCTATTTGTATTATAATATAAACAATTGCGCATTATTAGAAATTTAAATCTTTTCAACTTTAATTTTTCGAAATATTCGTAATTTTGAGTAATAGTTCGTTAAATCTCACGAATTTTGGAAGTTTCCACAATTATTGATATTTGTACTATATCGTCCTTGCTCTAGCATTTCGATAGAAGAGTGGTATAGACTGAGAATTTCTAATCTGAAGGCGTGGGTTTCATTCCATCCATTACAAAGGCAATTTGGTTTCTTAATTTTTTCTCCAGTATTATGGATGTATTATAAAGCAACCATGTGTGCTCATGATTATGGGATTAAAACCTGTCGTTAAAATCTATGGTATTTGGAAAACGGCAAATTAGAATATTCCGTGCTTCTTTTGTTGAAAACGTTCCAAGAAATAGCTGAAAAATTAGTAAACTAGACTATGCAATATTTTAGTATCAGGTATCCTTTACAAGTAATATGAGAATGTACGTGCGTTTTTAGCATTAATAGTTGTATTTTTATGCGGTCTACATACATAGTGTAGGCGACTACATTGATCACCTCTCTATTCTGGGGAGTGTTGGCATGGAAGGCCTTTCTGAAAATGTGGAGGGATCTTGGTCCCCATGACCACAGCCGCCGACATTTTTTTTATTTCACTTAATTTCTTCAAAACAATTACCACATATTAATCTGACCACTTTTCAAATTACTTGTTATCACGATATTAACACGAACTTTGTTGTTTCAAAATAACATATATTTTTAATTTATTATTATTATTATTATTATTATTATTATTATTATTATTATTATTATTATTATTATCATTATTATTATTATTATTATTATTATTATTATTATTATTATAAATTCACAAGTATTTATGTATACAACTGGTCTTAAATTGTCATTTTCTCCGTCCCTAAAATACTTACTGGATCCTCCTCCATGGAAGTTTTCTACTCGATTTGGGGATGTCGTCGGTGGCATGACACAATGTGTCTCGTAACTTCTGTTTCATTAATTTGACTATTTTGCAGGAAAGCAAAATATGAGTTCTATGAATTCACTCACCAACATTCTGCTAGAGATATATCTAAAAAAGAAGAAGGGTTTCCAAATTTAATATTGCTATGCGAAGGATAAGCAAATGTATTAAGTACGTGTGTTTTCAAACGATTTTGTGTGCTCAAAATATTGATTTAATTAAAGTTGGGTCTAATTTGAAGTTATTTGTAGCTTTTGCTTATTGCGTATCGCACAAAAGTCACGAAGAAAACCAGTGCGCAAATAATTCATGTACGCTAGGCCAACGCTCCAGGAGTATGTCTTACAATGTTCGCAGGTTTTTTTTTACACTCCAGAACACACCAATCTCTACGCTACACTGCTCATTCCCTATTTAAAAATTATATCATTTAATTTTGTACTTTAAAAGATGCTGTGTTATATACTTTTCTGAAAATATTTTCTTGAATTTTCGTTCATTTTTTACATCTATTTCAAATGAAGAGTTGCAAAAACCTTTCATTTACATGTTCTTTACGATTATACTCTCTTATTTTTGCAACATTGTGCTTTCAAACATTCCTTCCCGTAGGAAAATTTTCGAACGTTGTTGTAACGCAATGGCATTCACACCATAGAATGCACCATAGTGTTGTGTGAGAGTGTGTGTGTATTCTTACTCATCGAGTTCGCGTACACATGTATAAATGGTAAAACAAAGTTTATTGCGGGTGCAACATGCTGGGGATTTATGTAGTTATTTGGTGCGTGTATGAGGTGATAGCACATTAAACCTCAGTATTTTTCATCGAGTTTAATTCTATTTCTGGGACGTAGCTTGCTGACTATATGTAATTTTAAGAAATCTATCAAACTTCTTTAATGATACCTCCAGTTGCATTTTTCATTCCAATTTCAATAGTTGGGGGCATGGGGGGCATGTTTTATATCTGGTAATGATCCGTACAGTTCCAATGCCTACCATGAATGATTTACTGTGATAGCTACGGTGCACAATTACCAAACACCTACTTTTACAAGCTGCGGTACAAATTACATAATATGAAACTGCAAATGTTTTTGAATTTTTCTTCGCTAGAACTAGAAAAAATCTGCAAAAATTCCACAATCTTTGACATTATGATGTCGAAAAGCAGATTTTTGTGTCCAAATATGGGTTAGTAAAGTTTTTTTTTGTTTCAGTCAGTCTTTCATAAACTATAGACAACAAATTTTTCGGGAATTCTTGAGGGGACAAGTACATTGATCTTAATCCTTTCAAATACATTTCCAAAAGATAAGTTAATAATTATCTTTCACAGTGATTCACTACTCAGTATGGTAATATTTTTAATGAATTACACATTCCTTTATTTTTTACAAAACATGACCTGTTTCTTGCCACCTTCCGGCCTGTTCACTGCTAAATATTGTTATCGAAATTTCAGTTGTCGTCGTTTACAGTGCACAACAAACTGCTAATTCCGCTGTAAAAATAGCAGTGGTGAATTATTACTGTAGTTTAGATTTACTATTTTCTATCTTTCGCAAACTGTGACAGTGAAGTTCGGTTAATTGCTGTCGCGAGCTGAAAGTCCCGTAGCGGGATAGCAGTGCGCTAGCAATAGTCAGCGCCTTCAATAAAGAAATTACAATAGCAGATCAATTAATGAGCAATTCCGGAATAAGTGCATTAACTGATACGTTGGGTTTAGTACTTAATCCAGAAAATCTACTTCTCACTCATACCTCATACCATGACCTAATCAATGAGGTTAATTATCGCATGAACAATCGTTACAACATATTCAGTTCTCACAGCATAAACTGGCTAAAGTCCAGCAAGCATACCCGCATGTGTCAGTGACAGAGAATACAATCTTCGAAGTTAACACTCCACAAACTCGAGGTACAACCGCCAACTCACGGTCAACTGTTATGCCTGAACAAATGCAAGGTGAAATCGGAGCGAGTAAAAATGTAAACTTCGAATACCAACCTTGAATAGATATGAGCTAGATAAACTCGCACCACTTCAAACGAAAAACTCAATTGGAAACAAAAAAGTAACAAATCAAAGAGAAAAAATCGATCTTATGTCGAGCAATCTAAAAAGGAGTGTTATGTTCCTGTGTCAACGAAATAAAACTTCAAGAGCACGCACAAGACGAAATAAGAGGTGCGAATGACTCACAAATTTTCAAAATCCCATCTATTCTCATAAATGCAACCGACGGTTATATGAATTAACTCCGAATATTAAAGTCATCGCCAAAATTGATTTAAATAAAAAACCATCAAAAATATTGTTAAACTCATGTTCATAACTATTGAAGACATTAGCAATTTAAAAAAGAAGTTAAAACGATAATATCGAACGCTTTTCGTTTTGACATACTTCAAACTGATGCTTATCTTTTGTTATTAAAGACATTCGAATTACCTTCACCCAAGAAGGGATCAGTGAGTAACTGATTCGTAAATCTACATCCAGTAATAACGTTTTGTCGGGTAATAAATTAAAGAAACCGTTACAAGAATGTAAAGTCGATCTAGAGAATAATAGAAGAATAGAATAATATCTAAAAGATCTGAACTCCTGCTCCTATAAAATAAACCCTGTAATACATCGTAATATATGACTTCATGAAATTGAAAGACAGTAATTCACCAATTACATTCAACATTCTTCCACGTCACCATCAACGTTCAGGAGTACGCACGCTGCCACCCATCTCAATGTCAAATCCCCGTTCGTACCAATATGATATCAGATATTGTAGCTGAAATTATTGAAATTAATACCACTTCAATTCAAGCTATTGCTATAACAATGCATTGAAATGATCTAAAACTGCAATTTATTCTAAATGGGAATATAATCAGTACTAAAAATAACTATAAAACTAATGCAAACTAATTATACGTATCCCTTCAAGACATTAATAATGAAATAATGAAATTTACTGAATCTATTACTAAATCGTTAAAAAATGCACATCCGTTAAAAGATCAAAAACTAATTTTTACAAAATGACTTAAATCTTTTCACATCATATCAAGAGACGCCTTTCACAGTCTAGCAGGAGACTTGGCATTAAAAAGAACGTAAATAAGCTTTCAAGACTAGTGGAAGGTCATTTAAATAACCTACGTCATAATAACTACAACAAGTTTTTTGTTGAAATTCATTCAATGTCAAGACAGCTAGAAAGACAATGAAGCGAATTACAAATAATTAAAATTAAAACGCAGATTCAACCTCTGTACCGGGAAAATTTCATTGCTAATACGGTCAAGGAAAAAATTAAAATTCTTGCAAAGCATTTTGAAAGTACTCTTAAACCAAATCCTGTTTCAATTCACATTCATTAACGATGTAGAAATATTCACGAAATAAATATTATTATTTAATTAAAAAATAGTATTATTATTATTATTATTATTATTATTATTATTATTATTATTATTATTATTATTTTATCTTTCAACTATTAATTGTTAAATTATTGGGAAGGGATTCTGAAACTCAAGAAAGCGTGCGCAGATGATTTTCTCCCCCATACGTCACACACAGTGTTTTACTGTTTTTGACTAAGTAAATAGAAAAAAGCCGAAATAATAACTGTCGAACCTCCTATTGAATTCATAGTCGCAACGGAAACTTTAACCGTAATTAGAAAGTTTTTGAAGAATAGAAACGCATGGAGTCGTAATTGGAGACGTAAATGTCGGAATATGGGGATAGAAGTTGACAATGATAAATTGTTTACCCTTCACTTCGCTGATGACCAGGTTATTCTTGCCAACGATGAACAAGATATAGATAAAATGCTGAGGGAATTGAATGAAGAATATTCATCTTGAGGTTTAACTATGAAACTATGAAAACTGAGTGTGTTTTTGCGGGAGCAGGTGTATTAAAAATGCAACACCTTATAAGTACCTTGGTGTTTGTATATCAGGTGGTATCAGTATGTGAGGTGGATGTGCAGAGAAAGTAAAATATAGGATCCTTCAAGGGAGAGTAGTGACAAGACAGTTGAGTAATTTTTGTACAACCAAAAAGTAACAAGCAAGACAAAGGTAAGGATATTCAAATCGTAGGTGTAAATCATATGTACTACATACGGTTCAGAAGTTTGGATTCTAAGTCAGGGTGACAAGCAAAAATTAAAATCAATGAAAATCAAACTATTGGAGACGCTGTTGTGGCCTTACATTACTGGATAATCTACCCATATTGACATAAAAAATGAAATGGGTTTTGATATTAATACAATGGATGTAATTGATACAAAAAGATTGAGATGGTATGGTTATATTCAAAGAATGATGGAAAGTCGGTGGCCAAGGAAAATTTTAAAATTGTTACCTCAAAGATACCGGAAGCATCGTAGACCAAGAAAAACGTGGATAAAGGGGATAAAAAAAGGGGATGAAGAAATGAGATCTTCAAGAGGAAGATTGGGAAGACTGGGAAGACTGTGGCGACTGGGATGCGAGAAGCGGCGTCAGCTGTAAAGAACCCCGATAATACCTCTACTGCTAGAAAATCACCTGGTTATGATGAAAACTACAAACTATGTGTTGAAATGTTAAATTGACACACGCTTGCTGCCTCAACGGCAATTTTAACGCATGTTTGCAATTAAATTATTTCCTCAAATCTGAAAAAGCGTTATAATCTAACTTTTTTATGTATATCCAAAGAGAACAATTTTTCGACAACCGTCGGGCCTTAGGTTAACTGCCAACATTTTCAAAAATAATTTATCAATTAATACTTATTAGACTGCACTCTTTTTTACTTTCTCGTCTTACCTCGTACGTAGTAATTGTGCGGTAGTAATCTTGCGGTATAAATAGGAAAAATCTTTTCTCATATGTAGTAAATTCCTTTCATTAAGACGTCGTGTAGATATAATCCATATTTTGTGGGTTCTTGAAACCATAAAAATCGATTGTTTGTTTGTCCGTCCCTCCCTCCGTCAGTCCGTCTTGTCTGAGATCATCGCTAGAGACTAAATCGTTCGGACAATTTTCTACAAAATTGATATTCTCCGATCTGTGTAAACCAGTTATGTCCAGGACGCGGGCAAGGTACTAGAGTTTGCGGGCATTGCCTACAGAGCATTTGGCGGGAAGTTCAAAAGTAAGGGTTAATTGCTCCAGGGTGACAGCACGTCACAGGGCACCTAGGTCATCACAGTATTTTGGAGAAGTCAGTTGATAGTTATTTGCCCAAATATTGCTATATTAATGCCAATTTTCAGTATCAAAAGGAAGTAATTATCCATTAAAATGAAATGATACATCAGCCAGATTTCAAATTGTCAATTGAGAATAAAATAAACATTTGATAGATATGTTTGCTTAAGAGTGCAATAATTGCATAAACTTCATTCATTGAGGTTGGAAGGTTGTCTATTGACAAAGCTTCTTTTCTGTTAAAAGAACTGTTCTCATGTAAACGAAAAATGTTAATTTGTGGAAACTTGTTAAATTATTTCATATTATTGCTATATACAACCAATAACAGAATGGTTTATTAGAATATTAAGCAAAACAAAAACAAGCAAAGAATTCTCCAATCAAGCATATTACTAACACTCGGCAAAAATGTTTATACAAGGCAGAATTTATAAAAGAAAATAAATATCAAATAATAAGTAGTAAATAATATACACATAAAATATATCTATGTTGTTTTATAGAACAAATCTGGCGGATATATTTTCGTATGATGCCACTACTATTCCCCGCCTCGCTCAGCTTGAAATTGCGTGTGTTCAATCTATTCTGCATCTGGAAGAAAAATGAGAGCGGAGTCACGAGAAGTCGCCTATGCTAGTAGAAGAGCTGGGCTCCCCAGGCAGACTAGTACCTCGTATGAGTGTGGTTTCACTCCTGGTCTAAATGAACTCGATTCATTGATTGTTAGTGATTACGGGCCAGTCAACTACTAGGGTCGTTAGTAAGTAAAGTGCATGCTTTTTGGGGGAGGTGGCGGAGTTTTTCCCCCGCTGGGTGGCGAGATCCGGACCCGAACTAACGTCGGCTACCGGGGTTTTTCTCAAACAGGTATCTCCCATCAGCATGGCACCGGCGCGCCGGGAGAAGCTCTAAGCTCCCGACTGGTCTCCCGGGAGTGATAGTGTAGAGCATGTTAGTGTAAGTGTGTGTGTAAGGGGAGAGGATAAGACAAGGAAGAGGTAAGAAAGATCGCGCTCGGTTCGTGGCCTGTTTGTTAAGGTCCGGCATTCGCCTGGAGTTGCTCGTAGAGACCAAGGAAAGCTACCGATCAGAGCAGCCGACCACTATAATTATCCTTCAAACAGCGACTGAATTCGACCTTGCTGGCAAGCTACTGTCGAATATCCTGCCACCATCGGGACTCGAACCTAGGACCTCCCGGTGAGAGGGACTGTAGTGACATCAATTGATGATCTGTGCCATATCTCTCGCTGAACGAACTCGAAGTTCTGCGAGTTCGAAACAGATATCTGGATTTTTGTGGGTACTTTACATGAATCCTTTAGAATATTTAAAAAATGTTCTAAATGGTTTCAAGTTTTTGTTTAAATTTTGTTTTTGAGATGGCGTAGAGAACGTTAAAAAATGACGCAAGTCTCATTTTCATGAAATCTCCGAATCTTCGAATATTGCAACAGTTGAAAACATTTTCGGCGTCTTCCTACAGCTATAATATCAAACTCAGCGGGTGTTTGGAGGAAAATTGTAGCAGCGGGCTGCTCTGATCTGATCTGATCTACTGATTACCTTGGTTTCTTCGATCAATGCATAGCTAATACCTGAGCAGTAACCTAACAAACGGGCCACGGACCATGTACGATCTTTCCTTCTTCTTCCTTGTCCTATCCACCTACCTGACACACATACACCTCCAAGCTCTACATTACCGCTGATGTCGGGATACCATTTGGGAGCCAAGAGCTTGTTTTGGCTGAGGCGTTGTTTTGCTAGGGAAGGTTCTTGAAGGGGAAACTCTCCGAAAACCAAAAGTGTTTGTCGGAGACAGTTCTCTCCATCCAGCTGAGACGTACACCGAAATCCTGAATTCTCACTACACTAAAGAGGCGGCTAATGACCATAACAATTGACGTGCCCTGAAACATTAATCAATCAAATCAAATGAAAGTAACGAACGTTTTATGGTACGAATTAACGATACATCAGACTTACATGCTATTAAAGCACGGGTACCTCACGGGTCGATACATTCACCCACCGTATTTAACTTATTCACTTATAATTCCCCAGCCAAGATGTACCAAAAATTTGCCTTTATAAGAGACGACACTGTACTATTTGTCTCCTATCATGATATTCAAATAGCACAAGTTTATCTCGAAAACGACCTAAGCTGGTATCAAAATGATCTGACAACCGAAAAATTAAACTTAATTTAATTGAAATGCATGGCAGATATTATCACTCTACGTTGTCCCAAAACTCTTCTCAATAGAAAGTAGGAAATTCAACTCTCTCTTGGCTATAATCACCTATGGACCGCTTGGGGCTTCTGTTGAACATTCTACTTGGAAACCCCATATAAATGCCAACAAGAGAAATGCTATTTAATACTGTGACACAAAGGAAATTGTTATCATTCTAGGCACCGATTATAAACATAACTCACTATTTCCTCTTCCTAACACTTTACCATTAGAAAACATGGTGTGTGTTGGTGTAGTGTTCATTCACATCACGTGTGGTGTACCACGTATACGAATATGAAGCACCTGTTCCTTTTTCTGTTATGTGGTTGTATGGTATTATAAATATATTATATAATTTATTTTCTTGCATTTTGACATGAAAATAAATAATAAAATATAATTGTTTCCTTTTTGATCTTGTACTTTGTAGCCCTGATAATGAAAATATATTTTCCGAAATGTTGGCAAGTAATTATATAGTATAATTCTTTCCCCTGACCAAAGCTTATGAACTAAACTTCAGCAGGTCTTTTCCATGCGTTTCTACCAGATTCAGTTAATTGTCATTAACAACAATTAAAAAACAAATTTTGAGATAATTATGAGAGTAAACTTTTCGTTTCAGCCACGAGAAGTTTAATTCATTCCATTGTGCGCACCTCCAACTTTCCAAACAGATTTCAGAACATAGTAGGTATCAACATGAAGAGCAAGTGTTCCTTCCACCTTACTCCGCGTCCATATTATCTCTGATAAACCGTGGTGCACCCGATCGGCATGCGACCATCAATGCCACGCATTGATTTCACAGCGCCTATTAATTTCAGAAGTTCTGTCTTGCTCAAAAATAGTAATTCAGCTTCCTGCAGCTTGCCATATTGTTGTGAGGTTATAGGCTTAATGACTCGTAGAATCTTTTAATTGAATGTTTTGTTACTTTCTTCAAGTTTACATTCTAAGGCAAGAAGTAAGGAATGGGTTTTGTGTGGACAGTGTTTTGAACGTT
>BLKR01010103.1:0-69599 GCA_011170035.1 Teleogryllus occipitalis
CAACCTCACCCAACCTCACCCAACCTCACCCAACCTCACCCAACCTCACCCAACCTCACCCAACCTCACACAACCTCACACAACCTCACACAACCTCACACAACCTCACACAACCTCACACAACCTCACACAACCTCACACAACCTCACACAACCTCACACAACCTCACACAACCTCACACAACCTCACACAACCTCACACAACTTCTCACAACTTCTCACAACCTCACACAACTTCTCACAACCTCTCACAACCTCTCACAACCTCTCACAACCTCTCACAACCTCTCACAACCTCTCACAACCTCTCACAACCTCTCACAACCTCTCACAACCTCTCACAACCTCACACAACCTCACACAACCTCACACAAACTCACACAAACTCACACAAACTCACACAACCTCACACAACCTCATCCAAGCCGTTAACACCGCGATTACCTCCCTTCCGACTCCGCCGTCCCCTGCCGCGGCAACAGTGCCCGCCCCCGACCCCCGTCCCCGCCATCGCCCCAACCACTGCAGTCATTCCTCCTCACCTCCCACTCCTCCGCCCCCAGCTCCGGCCATGCCAGTGCCACCACATGTGCCGCCGCCGCCTCCCTTCCAGCCCCGTCGCTCCCCGCCTCGGCAGCTGGGCCCGCCCCCGCCTCGCCAGTGTCTCCCGGCCGTCCCACCCCGCCTCCAGCCCCATCCCCGACCCCGTTCCTGACACGCTCCCCTCCCCGTCCCCGCCCTCGGTCCCGCCATCACTCCCTCCCTAGCTTCTTACGTCCTCCTTCCTCCCGCCTTTGGTCATCCTGCCCTCGCTCCTCCCACCCTCGCTACACCGCCCTCCTTCCTCCCACCGCCAAACACACTTCCTCACCACGGCCTCTGCCTCCAGCTCTGCCCGCACCACAGCCGCCGCCGCCACCGCCGCCGTCGCTGGCCAACTGCGGCAGGCGTTGACAAAGGGATCCTCTCTGTTATCCGCGCACGGGCGATGTGTTTGCGGGCGTGTCGCTATTGAACACTGGCACGGGACGCGGAGCGCGGGTGGGGGGCGCGGGGGGCGGGGCGCAGGGCGAGGGATTCCCACACGTCGACACCTCTGGCCGCGTTGCCCATCAGCTGCGCCGCGGCCGCGTTTTTATTTAGGCGCCGCGCGGCAGTGGGAAGGCGGAGCGGGTGGGAATTGAAAACGGGAGTATCGTCCTATCTTCATCACCCACACTCACACCCGCACACACATTTAACACACAGAGTGATCAGCACCGAGGAAGTTGTGAAGCTGATAAGTGACTACTTGGCTCTCCGGGTGTCGCCGCGTAGTGTGCTGAGACACAGTTTACCTATGCAGAATGTCATTTTCTTTTTTTCTACTTTCCTGAATCAGACTTCTATGTACTCTCAATATGAATCGCTCATTCAAGCGATCTTCCGTTATTGTTCAACGCAGCCAGTTTTGACTCTTCGCAAAGTACTTAATGGTACATAATGCATGGTTGAGACACAGAAATAAGCAGAGCATTTTTTGTGGAAAAAAACTGTCCTTTCTTCTTTCGCCAGTTCCTCCATTTCAACATGAGGTTTTGTTTTTTTGCCTTTTTCTTCCAAAGGTCGCATCATTGTTCTACCTTACTGGAAAAAGTTTCACAGGTTATATTTGAAAAGGGTCACAAACATTTTGATTTGTCTTGTAGTATCTCCAGCATAACAGGAAAGTGCGATAATAGTAAAAAATGCAAATAAATTGTCACGAAAGACTGTAAATAGTACACTGTAAATAAAGCATTCATATAAAAGGCTGTAAGTAGAGCATTCGCATAAGTCTGTAAATAGAGCATTTGTTTTTACAGATTTGTATGCAGCTTTTGTATCCATAATAGTGGACCGGACCCACATCTAGGGCGGCGCGTATCAGGCGTTGTGACCCACTGAGGAACCGGAGGTTCCGGAGACGAACTGGAGGTTCGTCTAGGCAGACATTGAGTGCCCAAATGGTTAATTCCGGAAAGCATCAGGCGGCGGTGGCCGGTCAGGCGTACTCACCGTGAAGAAGCGGGCTGAAAGAAGGGCATGGGCTCTCCCCATCGCCGCCTAGCTGAGGGTGGGGTTATCGCTGGAACGAAACTGGCGGAAAAAAGGACGTCACGGCATACTCTCTCCGATGTAGCCGTGCAACAGCTACCAAGAAGACGATAAGTGAGTCGAGTTTGTAGAACTATAAAAACGAGCTATGAAAAGAAACACAGCGGGAATGCACAACGATAAAAGATCCAAGAGGTATCAATCAAAAAAGTTAAAAGAAATTATAAATTAATTATCCAGACATGTGTTTTATAAAGCTTATTCCAACTTCAGTGGGGCGGTACCCCGCTGGTGGGAGATACTTGGTTGGGGAAACCCCGCTAGCCGACGGTAGGTCGGCGCCGGATATTGCCATCTAGCGGGGGGGGGGCGGCCACCGCCACCTCCCCATGAAAAACATGCACTACACGTACGGGTGTAATGATCTCCGTAGTTGACGTGCCCGGAATCACTAATATTCTCCATTTTCAGTGGCACATTAGAGAAGAAAAAAACAGGATTTTTCTTTCTTTGTTGTGCCACTTGAAGGTGGATAATTTTCCTGAAGCATGTGTCTGGTTAACAATTTATAGTACTATTAATTAATTCTTTTGAAAACTTTGTGATTGATACCTCTTGGAACTTTTATCATTAAACTGTGATTTATACAACGAAAGTTTTATTTTGATCTCTTTAATTAGGTGTGTTTGAGAAGTACAGAGCGATCTTTGATGTTCCATTTTACAACTTCACAAATTGACGGTTAAACCGTTGATACAAAACCTTTGATCTTCGACCGCATGGGTTTTGATAATGCAATAGTTGTCATTTTCTACAATGTTCGATTCTTTGCTTATTTGTGAAAGTAGAGGGCTTGCGCAGTGTGCGTTATTCGGTTTAGCAACAAAAACAATTTCAAGCAGAAGGTAAATAAGACCATATTTGTTTAGCTCGCCTTAATTTCCCATATTTGTGTACCTCGCCCTTTTTCTTCGTTTCCTATCTTTGCCATTTTTAACCAAATTTATTTATTTTTGTCAAACTCTCGCACACTGTTTCCTCTCTATTTTTCCTCATTTTTAGTATCTTTCTTTCATATGAGTAACAAGTTGATATCATGGTTGTAATTAACTGTTGTCCTTTGCTACCAACAAACGCAAAAGTTTTCATTTCGGAGTAATTATCTATTATTTTAATATGACAAGTTTAATTATTGAGCTCCATAACGCTTCCAAATTCTATCAAACCGAAAGACAGCATTTTATTATCGGTTAATTTCTAAATATTGTTATAAGTAATTCTTCTTGATTAGCGGGTGCGAGTGCATCTCTTGCATGCCGCTGGCTACGTCTATGGTGCCATTTTTGAGGAAATGATGAGGCTTCGAATATAGTACTCTTAAAATTAGAGAAAATGGTTTATCATGGACACCCAAAACGTGGATTCCAGTTATACAATGTATTAGAAGAAGTGACTTACTAATATAGGAAAAATATTTATTCACATTTTCGATATCAGGACCGCACAACAGGAGTTTTTATTTAAAAAATCACAGATTTTTGCAGCGGCATTAGAAAATAATCTTTACTCAGTAAGTACGTTATACCGCGAAAAAGCAAAATGCATTGATATGTTCTGCTTATTACTAAATTTACTTAATATGAACATCTGCAAGAATAACGTTTCGGACAAAAAATTTTGTCAAAATGTAATTGGATTTTAAAATATTTATATATTGTAAAATATTTACATTTGCTTACTGTATACCCTACCCATTTTATCATAACATTCCATAAATTAGAAACTCGATGCTGAAATGAACATGTTCATTTTTATTTTTATTTTTTGCATTTTTCGTACATTTCATTTTCTCTTTGAGACATATCTGAAGACAAAAAATTGATTTTTAAAATATTAAATTGAGTACATTAAAATATCACCGTCTGTAGTCACTGGGAATAAGTTTGTAGGATCTTCCATGCACGTCCAAATTATTCCCAGTGGCCATTGATATAGATAAGCTTAAGCTTAAATAATAGTCTATATAATATTATACTACATATAAATAATATATACGATAATATAACATAATAACATAATCTACATATACGATATCAATAAAATATTATTACTGAATAGTTTATTTAAGAGTCGAGGTCGAATATTTACTTATTTTAAAAAATCGATATCAATGCAAAACCTCGTGTATTTATTTCCTTTTGACAGTTGTGAGTAAACCAAACCTTCGACGTTCGAAGTTAAAGTATCTTTGTACCAAAATAATTAAGTTAGTGTTAGTCCATCTTAGGTAATAATGCACTTATATTTTTATTTACTTGCAAAGAATCGCAGTTTTTACCTCTTTATAGACATCTTCCATTCTATGCAGTCCTCCATTTTACCTTTCGGCCAATGCTGATGCATTGCCCTAGGTGCCACGCATTACCTGATTTCCGATATTTCCGACATTACCGATTTCTTCACTCCGATATAGCAGGTGGGCTCCTGTTATCGAGTGTACTAGTAACTAGCGAAGCTCGCAGGCCTATCGTTGCGCGGCCACACACTAAATATTTCTACTGCACGGAAACAAAGTTAAGATCGCCGGCCTGGACAACCGAGACCTCGGCTATCCAGAAGACTGAAGAGCTGCAGCTGCCTCGTGCCTGAAAGCTTGCGGGTTCGAATCCCGCCCGGGGAATGGATATTTGTTCATGTCCATATACCGTTACTGTTACCCCCAATAGAGTGTTTGCACAGTGACGCTTAAAGCTGACCCAGCTGTTGCCACGTGACGCCCGGAACACCAATCACGGTCTCCGTAGCGAATAAGCGTTAACCAGGATCGGTTCGATTAGCGACGCTTTATAACGTGTACCGAATCGGTTGACGATTATACTTGTTTTGGATTCTTAGTTTGTCTTAGAGAAGTAAAACTCATCATCGCGGACAAAAGCCCACAGAAGTTTTCTGCAAAATAGGATCATGCTATTGCAGGAAGTGTTGCCTTCCACTCTACGTGAGGGAAGTCAATGAGGAGGAATATTGAAATTCTTTTGGTTTTGGAAACGGGAAAACTCTTTAAACTAGTGTTACTACAAATGGCCCAGACTTTCGCGTACTAATTATCTACTTTCTTTAGTCTGAGCTAGCTTTTCGGACTTCCCACATACCATTGCCAACTGCCTTCTATCGCCACCCAAAATACTTTTTTTAAATTTTTCAATTTTTCGGTTTCCTAATGATAGAACTAAGTATTATTTTAAGAATAATATAGAAGAGTAAAACGTCGTCTTGTATGGAAATTTTCGTTGGAAAATCTGGAGCCATTTTTAAGAAAACATCGTTTAAGCTCTAGTGTAAATGCGAAATTTGGAGCTCTTCACAGAAAATTTTTGAGTTTTCGAAAAACTTCATTAGAATTCATTTAAAGCACTTTGTCACAAATGCAATAGTGTTTACAAATTGCTGGAAACGTGAATATTATTGGCGTGAGAGATATTTGTGTAATTATTGAAAAAACAAAAGAATACCCAAAAATGAACTTGTATTAAGAATTTTAAGATCGTTTTCACAGAAAACTGTTGAGTTTTGGAGATACTTTATATGATATTACTTAACCTGTAATTCGTGTCGCGGTCTGCCACCGCGCCGGCATGTTGTCACTTGTGCAACAATCACTGATTGTTGTGTGTACAGGTTCAGCGGCTCAGTACCTTCCTTGCTGGTGTAGATATATCTTTGCAAAAAGTATAAGCTTCACTAGTGGTTTCATTTTAGAGATATGTAATATTTGTATGCGGTGCGGTATGAGATACTATTGATGCCAATTGAGTTAGTATTTCTTTTTCGCCTAGTGATACCAAAACTACGAGACAATATGAAATTATAGAGATCATGATCATGATTGTGAAACCGAACAGGTGCAAAAGACCACATGAATATGAAAATGATTTTAATACTACTAACAATGAACGCATTTATAATGAAAAGAAAATGCTTCAAGTGGTGTGACTACCCTCCATTGATTATTTCATGTTTCCGGACGCGTCAACGAATGACATTTGTCTCGTAAATGTAGTGCTTGTTTTACCCGAACAGTGTCGGTGATCTTCTTCCGTTGGATAATGAAATTCGGGCTCGACCTACACGTGGCTAGGGGTTTTCATCTACCAGGTACCTCCCACTAGCAGAGTACTGCCCTAGATTAACTGTCGTCTGGTCTCCCCTCATATGCCGTCGTGTGGTGCATGTAAGTGTACGTGTGTGTAAGTAAGAGGTGAGGTTAGGACAAGAAAGAGGAAGGAGAGATCACGTGTGGTCCGTGGCCCCTTTATTGGTGCTGCGCCGGCATTAGTCTAGCATTCTTCGGAGAAACTACCGAAAAGTAACAATCAGAGCAGCCAGCCGCTAGAATTATCCTATTATAGGTAGAAAATCCTGCCACCGTCAGGACTCGAACCCTAGAACCCTCTGTTCAGCGGCTCTGCTGTAACATCAATCGAACCACCTCAGCCGGTCGTCCCTTGATATTGTCTCACCCACCCCGTGATATTCCACAACACTCGTTCTCACTCCGTCACATTCCCTCTTTCCCTTTCGACGGGACTTACCCTGGTTCTCCAATGAATATATCGTGACCACTTATGGATAATCCTACCATCACCAAAACTCGGACTCGAAATTTTGCATCGTCAAAAAACCTTCATAAAACAAATGTAAATTTTTACACTAGCAAATAAACTGTCAAATAATACGATAAATTATAGCAGTTCAGCGTGAGCGGTATCACAGACCGCCGGGACCAATTAAAGGTTTTGAAAAGCGATACCAATTAAAAGTTAAAGCACATGTATTGATAAATATAATAATGAAAACAAATTATCGCTCGCTAATGTTAATATTAACGACGTGAGAGACAAGTCAAAAAAATTGAATTTTTGTAATTTTTGAAAAAGCAAAACAAACGAGCAACGTGATGTTTATGTCATCTTATCCCTAGCACAAGTTTAAAGAAAAACATTGGATCCGCTTTCGACAAAATCTTGTTTGTAATTTCTTAAAATTGCAAATATTGCGAGCATTTTTAATCAATAACTTTCATCTCGCTAAGATAGTTTGATTTAAGTATCGTATTGAATATATGTTATATTAATGTATCGTTAATTACGCACTGATTGTTAATAAAATTAACTTTACTCCCAGTTTGACTTGCTTAGAAGAACACAGAATCATGAGAAAATGGAATTTTTGTAAAATATTTTTAAAAGTAGAGAAATACACTTAAATATGTGTTTGTGATATATTATTCATCGTAATAAATACTCTACAGTTATCAAAATTTAAAGAACAAATATCTTTTTATAAACATCACACGTTCCATTCATAATGCTTGTTTAATTTTTAACGTTTCATATGGTGGAGGAGTAACGTTTGATTTAATAAACGATTTGCTGTTAAATTCAAATGAATGTTTGGGTGGAATATCACTTACGAACTTGACGCGGTGAATACTAATGAATTATGACAAAAACAAATACTTTACAAATGCATAAGCCACTTAGTTTCTAATTTCAAGTGAATTACACAACTCATATTTAATTCTTGAAACATCAAATGTTCATATATACGTCGCTGTCAAAAGACATTATATATGATTTTGGGTGAGGACATCACGCGTAAATGAAGCCAAAATGGAGCACCTTAGCTAGAAATGAAAAAATGGAAGAAAACCGATGTATTATATAAAATTGTAAACAATTGAAAGGTTTGTTTCTACATAGTCATAAGCCACATTTTTGTCACACATCAAAATTAAAATAACCTTACTAACATACTCTGCTCGGACTGTGCATTTTAAAAAATACAGTGGGCTGTGTAATGCTTTTAAATTATTTCTGCGCAGCCAGGAGCTCTGCGGCGCTCGGTTCAGGGCTCATCCTAACTAGTGCAGGATTTGAATGAAATACTGGGTAAAAACAGAGAGACACTCTCAGCATACATATTTAATGAAATTAATACAGTATACATCCCTAGGGAAAACATAGTATACAACAATGTCACCTGAAAGAGAAGACAAAATACTCTGGTCTACTGCACTGAACGCAGAAGTTGAAACCGGGAGAGGTGGCTCAGTGCATCTACTGATATCACTGCAGTGCATCTGACCGGGCGGTCCTAGGTTCGCGTTCCGACAGTGCCAAGATTTTCGACACTAGTTTGTCAGCTAGGTTGAATTCAGTCGCTGTCTGGAGGAGAATTCTAGTGGCCGGCTGCTCTGACTCCGGAGTAATTTGGACTACCTTTACTTTTCTATCTCACGCCAATTCCTCTGAACGTAGTGCCCGCGAACTTCAGTAAGTATTTTACCCGCGGCCTTGACGCGCCTATGCGAAGTGAAATGCTTCATAATCCACTATTAATGTCATATCATTGATGTATTAACAGGAAAAAGAAGGGTCCCGCTTATCTGCCGTTGTAGAACGACTTATTAATATTTTATATGTATGAAGTTTGTGCATAGATTTAAACTTATGCGGACTACACATGTAAAACGATGTTTTCTATAATACATAATGGTATTTTCTTTAATAGTATCCTAATATTTTTTAATTTTAACTAATTTCATGACTGAAATTACGGAAGAGATTTTTTAGTATTACTCTTTTTGAACACTCTTATGGTCTTTGCACTTATTATCGTTAACTTTCTTAAGGTCTCGAATAGAAAGCAAATATTTCACTACTCATCTTATAAATGCAGTTCATTTAGTTTCATACCAGCAGCAGATTATATTCATATCCCTGAAGTATGGAAAATATTGTCTATGAAAAAAAAATTAAAAGCATTACGATCCATGAGGACTACATAATACATAATACAGCCTCAATTTGATTTCACTACTTAAAGGATCTAACAAAGGACCTGTCATATCCTGTTTGTTCATGTGTGTCTGTTTGGCCTTTTCAATCATTCACAATGTGCTACACAGATTGAACAGACATGGAAATACGATTCTCGTCCCTTTCTAGTTTCTGTTGATTTGAATGCTGACGCTCATCCACTGTGAGTCCTTCTCATAAAGACATTATGATATTGCTTTGTAATATTAGTGATATAGAAATGTTATAATACAATAATCTTCTTCTGCAACAAAGAGGTGAAAGCACGAATCAATAGGCGTTGTGACGCTTCACCATAAGCCCCCTCCCGGTTTTGTGAAAATGAGATACCAGAATTACCTGCGAAATTGTAAAAAGACAAGTTCAAATTGGCCCAAATTACTATATGTAATTAGTAATAATCATACAATAAATAAGCGAATTTCACTCTCCATATGCCATTGTGTTACCTCGCCAATGCAAACTGAATAGCGATGGTCACCCAGAAATATTTGCGAGCTCGCCGTGACACGACGGTCTTTGTCGCTTTGAATCAATGAGTTTGTGTCACATCTCTCCCAGAATGTCGTTTTATTCCTCGTTTCTTGTTTTTTTAAATTGTTTTCGTGTTCTACTCGCTTTTCCGACTACGTTTACTTCTCAGTTGGATGCGTGCTTCTGACATTTCTGAAAACGAGCTCTGAAAATAAATATTTAAACGGCTTGTTTGAAAATTACCACGTACGTCGTAGGCGTTTGTTGTAACAATAAAATAATTGTATGCAATTTCGACGAACTGTTATTGTCGTGGTTGAGTGAGCGCTTCAAAGATGCATTCATGTATAAATTGTTTTTAGTTATGCTTTAAAATATTCGTATGTTGAATTAGTCTTCACGGTAATGATTAAACAGGTTTTGCATATATAATAACAATTCCTAGAATGTTACGTGGAATGTTTTTACAATTTTGTTTTTGCGTCGCACATTTATAGTTTTCAGACATAATTACAGGAATAAAGACGAGTGTTCTTCATATGCTCTATCAATATACGTTAATACTTAACGCTGAATTATTCAGCCTGAAGGAGACCATGTTTTCTGTGAACGCATAAGTATCTATAAACACTAACTTATGATACAACATGTTGCAACTTGCGAATACTTGGTACTAACGTGTACGCAAGTATTCACGTATTTCGTGATAAATAGTTTTGTTCCAACCATCGTTTCATCAGGAAACAATTGTCGAAACTATTCTCTCGAAAAATCTATTTTAACGTTATTACCATGCGGGCATATTTAAGCAGTGAAAATATTTTACTTAGTAAAGAGGAAAATTATTCACGCCAATCATTTCTGATGATTAGTCAGTTTGGCGACAGGCCATGGAAAGAGGAAAATCGGAAATTGTCCGGAAACTTATTATTTACGGGGAAAGTCAATTTTTTTCGAACAATTATTTTGAAAGAAATTAAAATCAGTTTGTTATAATTAAAGTGATGAGTGGAAAAAGATGTTGGAGCGAGACTGCTGTTCTGAGAAAATTGTTCTTGAAATATTACTCGATTCAAACAACGGCTTTTCTCTCGTTTTTTTGTAATGTTAATTCCCAAAAGGGGAAGAAATGATACATTAGTAAATGAAAATTTAATGATCCGTGTGTATTGTTTTTAAATTTGGAGAATTACAAACTTTTTTACTGCTACTTCAAATAACTTCCATTTTGTTTCCGCATATTGTATATATTTTAGTATGTAGGTAAAGTTATGTAGTTTTATTGAAAATATTAATTTTTATATGTATTGTGGCGTAAACGTCGAGAAAGTAAAACGCTGAAGTATTTCGTCACAGATAATAGACAGGATAAATCTTCGTTTAAAACAGTATTGGGTTTAGAAACGTTAGTGGTCGAAAACGCAATAAACTAATATTTTATGACGGACAGTCTCTTCCTTTGAAGCATACTCTCTCATAACGTGAACCGTGTCGTTAGAAGTGACGTATTGAGAATAATAATTTACTATATACGCGCGAAATGATTTTGGCAGAATTACACAATTATTTGGTAAGTGGTTCTTGGGATTAGGTCAATGAAAGAAAACCAACCTTTACATTGCCAGCCATTTATTCAGCAATCTTGAGGGCTACAAAAATACGTAAAAAATTGTACGGGAGTATGTACGGTGACCATTTCATTCATAGATAAAAAATATTTACGAATTACTCCACATTTAATTCCAATGGGTCTAGAATCATTGAATAAATCAATTATTTGCAATTTTCAGTCAAAATCGAAACTCATTTTCACAAAACCATCCACCCTCTCGCATGGTATTTCACAAAAGCATCCACCCCTCTCACATGTGCGGGTGTGCATAGCTTTCATCAAATTTTACGTTGTGGAAATTATATATGTTTTATGTATATTTTTAATATATAAAATATATTATGTATAATATTATTAAATTATATAATTTTTTTTCTGCCGTCATTAGAAGACTGTTTTTTTCCTAGGGCTTTTATCCAGCCGGAAGCCGGTTGCCCTTTACGTCCCGAAGGGACGCATATTCGACCATACACTAGACAAACACTTGCGGGCTCCTCTGATCTGGGGTCAGCAGAACGCGAGGCCCTCCGCGACAACACACACAAAGTCAAGGGACAAACAGCCATGCCCAAGGCGGGACTCGAACCCGCGACCCTTCGGACCGAAGTGCTGAGTCGGTACTCGCTCTTAGCCACCTCGGCTATCCAGGTCGGCGTTAGAAGACTGTTACAGAACGAAAAAGTTCTGATGCCACGTCTGGATTTAGAAAATTTTTAATGTGTTAATAAATGTGTGAAGTTAAAAATATCCTTCATTTACCATGAAGGGGTTTAATGTAACTACACGGCATGTAAAACTCGGTGCCTTTGATCAAGGCAGCCATTACAAAGACACGGCAGAAGAGAGTACGACACAGCACGTCTCACCACTTCAGAGTAAATGCAGTCCGGCACGGCTCGGCGCGGTATCTATTGACATGCTTTTCAAGGAGTTAAGTTAAAAGTAACCCCTTATCAACGGTTGACTCGGTGCGGCACGGGAACAGACCAGCTTGGAATGCTTCCTCAAAGACAAAATCAAGTCGACGGGCATAATCTTCAGATGGGTTGGCGCGCTGGTGGCTGCAATGGGGGCAGAAACGTGCTACAACTTCATAAAAAGTATTGATAATGATACTAAAGTTATATAATGTTAGTATCGTTATTCTTTTAGTATCACGTTACGTTTAAATAAACGTCTACATTTCATTAATGATAAATTATATGTTCATTTCTTCTTCAAAAAGTTTTAATAAATCATAAATCATAATTGGTTTTGCAAAGATTTTTATTCCAAATTCGACCAAAAAATAACAAGCCTACTTTCGAAATTTTGGAATAATTTTTTAAAACAATGAATTTTTTGGAAACAATGAAGATTTTGTAGCTACTTCGTTTTTGTCACTCTGCGGGGAGATACACTGACAGCATGCTCCGAGCACGTACTTTGATTGCACGTACTTGCCCTGGTCTAAAACAGGGTGTTTCTTTGTTAAAAACATGCATTCCGGTTATGGACTTCTATTCCTATATTTTGTAATCTGTAGGTTTGAGTCGTACTTTTCGTACATAGTTCTATAGAACTATGTACAAAAAATAGAACTCAATCCTACAGATTACTTGTGAATGAATATAAATGAATTTATTTTGAATAATTAATGATACAGTGTTTTAAAATATTCTTTGAACATCGTAATTTAAAATAAACATTTTCAAAAACTAAAAAAATTCTGGTATTAACTTTTTTATAAGAATAGTAATTGGTTTTACCCAACACAGCATCCACCGATTGCGAAACTGCATTTTTGCATCTCAACTATGATAATTCCTGCCAAGACTGGGCCAGGCCGTTTGTTCATAATGTGATATACTCTTACTTACCCGCACCGTGCTGGCCGTTTGCAAGGAGTTCCGTGCTTTATTTTTGTTTCTTTACCCCATTGCTTCATAGCATCCGGCAGGATGCCTCAGATTACCTACTGTCCGTGTTACGGCCCTCCAACATTCTACACATATCTCTCAAGATCTTTCTCTTCTGGTTACTCTAGACTAACGGGTCCAACCAGTTACTTTTGTTGTTTTCCTTTCCCTTCTTCCTTGTATTTCCAGAACACGCAGCATTTGTTTCGTCCTTAACTATATTGGCATTTTCCGAACCATAGCTCCAAACTCTCAATTCCTTACTGTAGTTCTGAGAGTTTTACACTCTCTCTTTTTTTTAAATACTTCATTTCATCAGACTGAATAAGTGCCAACTAGTACATGCGAGAGTTCTCGCACGGGTATACCCACCCTCTTCCCTATTTTTTATATCCATATTAAACCCGTAATATATATTTTGCTTCAATACCCTCTTATCCTCTGTCACTTGTTCTGTATGTCTCCTTGTAAATGATATCAATATAATACACCCTTTTCAATACAAACTATTCTTATTTAACGTTGACTGAGTTAGTGATTTGACTGACTTGTGAGTGACAAGCGACTGAGACGAGAGGTATACACGTGTAATTCAGTCACATAGAATATCAAGTAATTAGTTGATGTTGATTAGTAAGAATACAGTTGTAGTTTCTACAGATTCTTAACAGTTGGAGTGAAATTGAGAAGCGTTATATTATCAATAATCTAACAGAATGCTCAAGAAGATACCATCCTGTAGATTGCGATATGATAAACGTTTGAGGACTTCGGTCTCAAAATTTTAGTTTTTAAGGCCATAAAAAGCTTTGTTTAGGAGTTATTGAACGGTATAGATAAAAAAATGCGGCGTGTTTTGCAGGTTGCATTTGGCATGCATATGTAGATGCGCTTTTTTTAAAACAAATCTTTCATATTTTTAGACAAAGTACAATTCGTCACATCTTCGTGAAATTCTCTTTCTTCAGAGATCTCATTTATAAAGATTCGTAGCGTCAAGTGCCGTAAAATGTATGTACATTCCAGAAATATTAGACGATTCTCACTGCCTAAAAACTTTTTTAAATATAATTCTTGTAAAGAGAGGCTTTTCATTTCATATTTGAGAGTGGGAATTAGAACTTACCATTGTATTTGGTGTCTCAGCTTTCGATTGGAATCACTGTGAACAATTAACCACGGTCGCAAAATGCACGTCAACGGAACGATAACCTCATTCGTGGTCTTTCCGCGCGCTCGTTACCGCCCGCTGGCGACATGGAGGGGGACGGTGGCGGCAGCAGCCGGCAACGCAAACTGCGACGCGAACGACGGCGCAAACGGCGACCGCCCCCGCACCGTCATGCAGGCTCGTTCGCACCACCCAACTGGGTCGCAGCTCGTAAAGTAGCTGGTTAGTAACGGCGCCGGCGGTCGCGACGCCTGCGGCAGCTAGAGCGGGGAGATGCAGTGCTTCCAAATGAGGGAAAATTAGTCGTTTAGATTAATTAATTGATTACTTTGTGTTTCCAGTTGCATCAATCGCTACGGTCATTAGTCCCGTTAGTGTAATTCATGTTATTATTCGGGAGATGGTGATCTTCCTCCTACAATAGAACGTAACTTAAGATCCGATGGCAACCTACACATCCGTTTGCGCGGGTCTCATCCCCTGGAATCTTGACAGCCGGCCACCGTCCCAGTCGGGACTAGGGAAGGACAAGTGAGAGGAAGGAAAAATCGCGCGCGGTCCGTGACCCGATTGTGTAGATATTTTTAACAGATCTTCCGCATGTTTTCATTCGAGAAAACACGGAAAACTACCAATCATATTAGCTGGCTGCTAAAATTATCGTCGAAGCAGCGACGGAATTAGACATTAATTATCTCGTTAATTAAACCTAGAAAATCCGACACCATCGGAACGCGAACACGTTACTCTCAGTCACAGTAGTGAGAACAGTTGTTTTACCAGATATTCCCCATGTTTTATTTGGAGAAATCACGGAAAATTACCGATCAGAAATGCCGGACCAGGAGCGATGGCATCAATTGATGTCACTACAGTGCCTCTGGCCGGGAGGTTCTAGGTTCGAGTCCCGACGGTGGGAGGGTTATTGACACTAGGTTTTCAACTAGATCGAATTCAGGAGAATTCTAGCGGCCGCCTGCTCTGATCGGTAGTTTTACTTGGTTTCTCCGATCAACACCAGGCGAATGCTGGAGCAGCACCCTAAAATGGGCTACGGACCGCGCGCGATCTTTCCTTCTTCCTTGTCCTATCCTCACCCTTTACACGCACTGATACTAGCATACAGTACACTACTACACACGCCAGGAGACTGGTCGGGGACTTTCAACTTTTCCCGGCTGGGGTGGTGCCCTGCTGGTGTGATATAACTGGTTTGGGAAAACCCCGCTAGTCGACGGATCTCGTCATTCAGTGGGGGAAGATCACCGTCATCTCCCAATGAAAAACATGCACTACATTTATGGGACTGATGACCATAGTAGTTGACGCGCCCTAAATCACTAACAATCAATATTCGGCTGCTAGAATTATCGTCGAGACAGTGACTGAATTAGACATTACCTAGATAGCTAATGAAGCCTAGAAAATCCGTCACCACCACAGCAGTGAGAACAGTTGCACACTGAGCCAATTCACCCGGTACCAATCACATTTCATGATTTATTCAGGCAGTGCAAAGTTGGCATGCTGAACTTATGTTATAGTTGGTGGAGATCACGGATCTAATCCAACAATCATTTTCTCTAAAACGCGACCACATGTGATTCGCACGACGCGCAAGGGACCAAAGGTTGATCTAATTACGTAATGTGTGACATGAAAACTGCGCCATTTGCACACGTCACACATTCGCGATTGAGTAATCGTTCCTTCCTCTACACTACATTACCAAGAAACACCCGTACCGCAGTTCATTTGCAAATATATTAGCGATATTAATATTTTCATTTCCTGAACAATACATGCCAATATTTGCGAACGATTGTCAACCGAAATGAAAGAGTTTCGCGGGAAAAGGGTAGAATTAGTGACTTAAATGTGATGCTAATTATATTAGTTATTTCATCTCATTATTATTATTATTATTATTATTATTATTATTATTATTATTATTATTATTATTATTATTATTATTATTATTATTATTATTGTTGTTGTTGTTGTTGTTATTCTTGTTATTGTTATTGTTATTGTTATTATTATTTGTTTATTTATGTTTTAAAAATTCCTAAAACAATGCTATAATTTAGTGTCACTGGAACGCAGTATACGGAAATATTATTTCCCTTTAGAATACTTTGTGTTTTACTCAACTTTGTGTTTTGCTAACTTTTCTTTACGAACTGTACTAAGGTAAAACGAGAAAACATTGGAATACTATAGAGCGCGTGTAAAATGACGATGAATGCGGATTTGTCCCTAGGCGAAGCGGAATATCTTTCTGGTGTCCGCAGTTTCGTGGAGTGTTTTTTCGGGGGCGGGGGCGTTTTTGTGTGTCGTACGTAGTACCCGTGGAGCAACTATTGTCACTGAAGTCATGATGACGTTACGTTGACCAACGGCGGGAAATTTACCCGCCGGAATCCAAAGGGAATTAAAGAGATAGAACGGCCAATCAAAATTTTAGCCCTTGAGATAAAGTAGAAGTGTTGTATATGCATTCCAGTTACAGTTGTTGCTAATTTTTGACGCCTACTTCGTATTAATTTGGATGAAATATTACCGCGCGTTCTCAAAGTTTCTTCTCAAGTTAATCGCTGCGAATACAGGGTTTGATGTTTGTTGTCCAAAAGTAAGTTAAGGACTCAGCATTTGTTGTATGGATCGAGTGAATCTGTAGCAAATGCCGGAGCCGCTTCTTCATCAAAATGAGAAAAAGACGATGGTGGTATTTTTTTTCCACCTGAAGTGACTCACCTGTATTATGTGTATGTATACACACGTGTTTCAAAAAATGTTCCACATTTCTAGGCGATAGAGAGAATAAAAAATGATCGCTTTTTGTCGTGAACATAGAGTGGGAAATTGCAAATAACCGATTTTCTTATACATGTGATATTTGCTCCTGAATGTTAGACGACCTCGTATGCACAGGTGATCAGCAGGTACACGAAATCTCCTTGATTAAATTAGAATGTGACTTGTAGAACACCTGCGTATACAAAACTGCCTATCGAACAGGCGAATGTGACGTGTGTAACTCCGTTATATGACCCCTTCATCTTCATTGAACTAAAGTGATCATTTTCGATTCTTTTTTATCCAACATTTGTAACATTTATTTTGAGACATATATATGCAAGACTTTTTCTGACGGAACGCGATGGAACGGCGTTCCGGTACCTCGGAAATAATTATTAAATTATATTAGAGATATATAACTATTTCTATTGAATTAATAAGTATGTTGGGGTGAGTTCCTGCACTTACAATTTTATAAATCAAGCACCGTTTATATGTATTTAGTCCTGAACTAATAATTGACTGAAATGTTGATGATTATATCTCAATATAACTGCCATCGCCATCCGAATAGTTATAAATCACCATCAGTGAATAGCAGCAACAAAAATTCTGCTCAACAAAATCATACAAAATGGTTTTCCGAAAAATAGCATGCCCTGTACAAAAGAACAACAAATCAAATACACAATAACAGTGCAATAAATAAATATTTTTAACAAAAAACATCTGAAATAGCATACAGTGTATACAGTGTATACGAATATACAGTAATGCGGTTTTTTATTTATCAGAAAATTTAAAAAATACTGTTTCATAACGTAACACGCCAATATTTAATGCTGGACCGCCTCTTCCTTGGATATTTGGTGTCATTTGTGAACAAAATCTGAACAATATCGTACAGCAGCTACCGCAGCAAAAGAAACAGCTGAACAAAATCATAAAAAATAGTTTCCCAAAAAGGAGGACACACACTACTAAAGAACCACAAATAAAATTCTCTTTCTGTACTCGGAAAGTAACGGATTAAGTCGGGACATAGAATGTGAGAATAGGCGAATACACAATCATCTATTGGTATTTTTCATTCAAAGTCGAAACTCAATGTTTTTGTATTTTACTCGAGTTTTGGAGAATCTCCCGAAACCATAGACACATGCAATGTGGCTGGAGGCTGCAAATGTCTGTTTCTATCGGCACGGATTTGAATTTAGTAATATAGATAATAAGAACGTCCATACCTCGGAATTGTGAAAGTGAACCTCTTCCTCTCAATCCTCGCCGAGTTGCCTTTGATCGTATGGATAATGTTTTTTTGACGAATCGGAAAATTATGACGCGCAAATCTTGCTTGTCAGTCCAAGTTTGGACTTTCATTCAGAAAAGAAAATCCTGGCACTGGAGTCCTACCGCTTCTGTGATCGTCCTAAACTTTGGTCCACCTCTGATTTTAGAACATACTCGTTAAATTTTGTTGATTAATAATGTTGTTGTAAATAGCCACAGTTTTGCTGGGAATATGTCGGCGAATACGTCAGCGAATACGTCTTCACTAGAGCCCGGTCTTCTGAGAATCCATATGACGGAGTACACACGACATTTGGTAGGATTCTAGATGAGCGCAGCTGTTTCCAACACGTTACGGAACGAAACTCTTAATGCTGCAATTAGTGCAACGCGTTTCGTGGATACGAACATCTTTTTTATCTACAAACTAGAAACTAAATATGATTATACGAACACATGAAATACACAAACCTGAAATACTTTTTTTTAAATTTTATTGGTTATGTTATCAGTGGCACACCGGGGAGGGGAGGCTTCAGCTTCCCAGAAGCCAATAATATATACTATTAAATGTAGCTTCTAGTAATTTTCTATACTAACGAAAATCATTAAATATATCGACTGGTACCGCCATAAATATTAATTATAACTCAACTAAACATTCATTTTATATTCAGCATAAATAATTCTTTATAAAAAAACATCAAGTTTGCTGGTCTTCTAAACACGTAGCGCAACACAAAAAATCTGGGCTTCCCTCTGCATGTGATTAATATACAGTGTGTCATGGGAGGAAACGTCGAAACTTCAAAATAAGTTCTTAAGACAATTTTAAGCATGTTTTGTCTAATAAACTACTAGGATATTCTGAATGGCTAAGACGCAATTAACATTCAAAAGTTTGTTTGAAAACGCAGTTTCTATACAAAAACTTTCATTGCAGAAGCATAGAAACACCCCAGGAACATGTAAAATGTTTATTATTTACACAACAAATAAATATATTTGTTTAAAAAATTAACTCATAAATAAACTAACAGTGCAAAAAAATGGCACAGACTTTCTCGTACAAGTTACTTTTTTTTAAAATTTCTTTGACTGGGTCTAGCTTTTCGGTCGTGCCCCATCTTCTTGCAAGCTGCCATCTGTCGTCGCCCAAACATAATTTTTTCACATTTGCTCAATTTTTAGGTTTCCAAATGGCAGAAATGAAAAATTACTTCAAGAATATAAAAGAAGAGTAAAACCTCGTCCAATATGGAAATTTTCGTTGAAAAATTTGGAGGCATTTTCACGAAAACGGCGTTTAAGCGAAAATTCGCAGTAAATGCGAAATTTGAAGCTCTTTTTTACAGCTGTATGGATGGCATATTCGAACTGTAGTAGACACTTTTTATTGCACAAGAAATCTTTCAACTGTTTTCTTGAAAGTTTTTTTCAAATAATTTGTTTTTCAGCCATATATTGTAATTTAATGACTTAAATTATTTAAACGTTTCTGAATCACAAAACCTCTATTATGAAATATTTTAATATGAATATATAAATACATTTGCTATGAATTCCAGAAGACAAGTATTCCCCCATCGAACGGATATTCTTCTTAGTTATTTCATGTTAATCTGAACGATAGTGAAACTTTTCTCTCTTTGTATGAAGTTGAAATTAGGTTAATAATAAAATAGTATTTCCATTTAGTTTGCGTTATATGCATGTTATATAAACATTTGTGAGTTTTACAATATTTCCAATGTATAAATTACTGCTTAAAACAAGAATTATGATCGTTAAATGTTAAATGGAAATATGAGTTGATTCAATATAACAAAGATAATGGCAAACTTGTTATGATTTTACATTGTTCACATGTGTTTAGTTAAATTATTTATTAATTGCAGAACGTATATGAGATTATACATGTAGAATTAATGCCATTACTAAAGAGCTTCATTTATTTGCTATGCGTTGGCGTTGTATCTGCAAACTGCAAACTACAAATACTCTCACAATTTTATATATATATATATATATATATATATATATATATATATATATATATATATATATATATAGGACCTGAAGTTGGTCACTCAAATAAGGACGAACCAGATGCATGTGGATATTCACACACAATAATAGCATATATATATATATATATATATATATATATGTTATATATATATATATATATATATATATATATATATATATATAGCATATATATATATATATATAGTATATATATATATATAATAGCATATATATATATATATATATATATATATATATGCTATTATTTTAATGTGTAATATCCACATAACTGCGTCAATTGGTTTCAACTTCAGGTCCTATGACCACCAACAAACCACTGTTCAGATTTGAATTGCTAGTACCGTAAAAAGTGTTAGATTATTGTTTCAAAGCGGAAGCAAGCTTAGAATTGTTACCTGTGATCGTCCGCGAACCATAGTTTTTCTCGCGACAAAGAGCTTTCTAGCGATGACAATTGGACATTATCTATTACTGAAAGGCTCGCGCAGATTCATGTTGCAACGTTATAGATCCATGTAAAACCGATACATCGTACATTTTCCATTTCACTATCCCTCATTCGTCACAGTTTTATCTTCAACACTACGTACTATATATACTTAGTACTATATAGTACTTCGTACTATCTTCTTTCATTTATCAGTCTCGCATATCCATCATTTATTGCTGTCGGTTGCGTTTATCTTAGATTCATCATTGCCGACGTCTGTGTAGCGACTCGAACTGAGAGGTTCTATAGTTCGGGTCCCGATGCACATTGGGGAAAAATTCCGAAAAGCTGGCTCGAGTCCAGAACATGAATTTCTACATATGTACTTGTGTCATCTATCATTTAAAAAAGAACAAAATTCAGCATTGAATGCCGTTAATTTCGAAAATGTAAGTTTACTGACTGTGTTTTGACATCGTTTCAAAGTTACATAAAATATACATCTCTTGGGTGTGATCGCATAGGCTGTTTGCAAGCGTGCGCTCTATCACGCATAACTTTGCTCAATGATCATATAATGACATTTGGAAAAGTTTATGTTATTCTTGTAGGTGTTATCTGTATGGTGAGTAATTGCCATTCGATTTGTTTGCTTTCGTCATGAGAAATTTATATTTTAAAATTGCGATTTCGCGTTGAATTTTTATATATTTTTTTTATTTTACAGGATAAAAGTTAGGACTTTCACGTACTAGCTCGGTCTCTCATGTTTTAAAATGTTAAGTGTTATGTTCTTTAGTGATATTCATTACAATTAGCTGCTAATATCGGCTAATAAGGTTGTGGGGCAAAAAAAATAATTTGAAAGCAGATATGCGGTGGAAGTTGGCGCTCATCTTAACTTTGTTCTAAGAATCTATAACTATATGTGGAAATTTTATATTATTCTTAAAGATCTAATCGATATAATTAGTAATTATTACTTAATTTGTTTAAATTTATAATATGTTAATTGGTATTAAATTTGCTTTCATTTTATTTGCAATACAATTTTATGTTCTAAGAGGATACAAATGAAGACTACAGCCTTCTACTACAGTTTTGCAGCGTTTAAAAGATTATTTTTTATATTTTTTAATATAATTCGTAACAATTACCTCATACTATCTGTTAATACAGTCGTAGAACTACAAATAACATCACAAATAAGATGTTTATCGGAAAACGAGCGTATGGAAACTTCGCAAAAAGTGCAAAGCATTAATACGATTAGTAAAAATTTGTTACAATAATTTATTATATTAATTTATTCTTCGAAATATTTTGGTTTTCGAAAAGTAACTCCAAATTTCATCATTTTACTAGTATAAAACCAAAGCTTTTACGTCCATCAGTGCCACTGTCTGCTAGAGCCATATTCAACATTGAATGAAATTGATGATGAATATTCTGAATACTAACGAATGGTATGGCAAATAATATAAACAAAAGTATCGTAAATATTATGTTTTTCAAGCCATTAGATTTTATTGAGTAACTACACATAAAAGGATATTCTTTTCAAGTGTATTTGCAACAAAAGTGTAGGTGTAACAATTTCAAACATCCTCAGTTTCCTGATACGAGAAATATAAACAAATTAAAGCACTAGTCTAAACAAAAAAAACATTAGGATTAATAGATTACTAATAGCACATGGCTATAAAATATATGTTTAGAAATAGAATTAACAATTTAAAAAATGAAAGAAAGAAAAGGGGATTTAAATCATTAAATATTGCAGTAATTTTGTGAATCTATGCAAGAAATTGAATGAAATGGAATTGAACTTTTTTTTAACAGAAAACATGGAATGTAAGTTGAGCAGTTTCTGTCTTGCTGTTTGGAAGCCACGAAACGACTACGTGGGTTCAGGCGGGCCAAAGGGCTTAAGTACCGGGCTGCGGGGGGGAGAAGGAGGGTTAATGGGCTGGGTATGGTGCCCTGTCTATTGCGCCGCTCTGAAAGAGTATTTGCTAGCTGCCTGTACTAAGTCTTCCGCACTGTAGTGAAGTCGTTGTTCGAATCTACAGTTTTAGAGAGTGCGTTTTACTGCCGTGTGTTGTGGTTTTGTTAAAAATGTAATATAGCTGTTCTAGTTATTTACCAACATACACTTCGTGTTTAACTGGGATGTGAATCGTCATTGTTCATTAAATAAAGTGGAAGCTGTTCTTGGTGGTGCGTAAAATACTGATACAGATAAAATAAGAAACCAAAAAAATATATAGAATTACATTCTCCAGGCGTGTCAAAAAAGTATTAGCTTGTTAATTGAAATTAAATGAAAAGAAATTAGTTATCAGCACGGTTTAGTACGGTATTGTTGTGAAGCGCACAGATTGTTGTTTCAGGATTTCATGATCAAGTAATATTACATACGCAGAAGGAAATATTTCTGTTGCTACTGAGATGTTTAAATTCCAATTTCAATGAACAAGTTAATTTCCTCGAAACTGAATTGTCGAAAAAGAATGGTAGTCGCGTCAGAATTAGCAATGTTTCAAAACAGACATTAGCTTGTGTGAATTTGAGGTGTGAGAAAAGGTGGCAAGCAGCATCAAGATATACAATTTTGTTTTCTTAAAAACACGAGACTGAATGGTTTATAAATTAAGTTTCTGATGTATTATTGTCTCTATTTATTCCAATTTTTAAATAATTGCAAATAAAACTTCAGATTAGATTCAGTGACCCCAAAAATGATACAATGTTTTGTACGCCATTGGCACCTTATTTGACTTTTGGCCAGCTTTTCGGGCTTTTTTTTCCAATGTGCGATGGTAGCGGATTTTGGACACTACCTAAATGGCTAAATGGAATTCAGCCAATGTATGGAGGAGAATTCTAGCGACCGGCTGGTCTCATCGGTAGTTTTCCATGATTTCTCCGATGAACATCAGACGAATGGCAGAGCAGTACCCTTTCAAACGGGTTAGGGACGGCGCGCGATCTTTCCTTCTTCCTTGCGCTATCCTCTCATCTTACATACACACTTACATGCACTACATTACCATATGTTTTGGGAGGCCAGTCGAGTGCGTATAGCATTCGTCACAGCTGGGGCAATGGCTAGCCGGGGGAGATATCTGGACAGGGAATCTCTCGCAAGACATGTAGGTCAACGCCGGATCTCACCCTCGAGCGGGGAGGAACACTGTCACGTTTCCGGGATAAGAGAAAACATTCATTACACTACGGGATCTAATGGACACTGTAGGTAACATTAATGAAACTAATCTGCTCTCCCTGAATCTCGTTTCGTTTTTATTTCCTTTTTTGTCTCCTATTTGAAACCTTCCTTCACATTCAGATTTCTGAACCACATCTTTTCGTTTACTCTACATGGCTCATATCACATTCTCATTCTTTTCCTATCTTTTCCTTATCATTCATCCACTCTTCCCCTTCTGCATTTCTCTTCCTGCATTTCATGTGCAGGTACAACTAATACAACACTCCTTATCTGAATGGTCTCACTTGTTCTAACTGTACGTACTAGTACGCCCATCCCACCTCCACTCCGTCCTATCGCCGTTTACTTGTCCTCCTAACGTCCGTCGTCGTTTTGCCTTGGGCATACCTGCTCGCGCTCATCTTCAGCCCCTCGCAGGCACCGCGTCCCTCCCAGCCCCTCCCATTCATCGCGCGTCTCCGCTGGCCCGCGGAGCCCACGCGTGGATTTCCCGCGGGAGCCAGCGACGCCGTAGCCCCCGCCGTCGCCGCCACCACCACCGCCACCGCCTCCACCGCCACCGCCGCCACCGCCACCGCCGCCACCGCCGCCACCGCCGCCGCCGCCACCACCACTACCGCCGCCACCGCCTCCGCCACCGCCACCGCCACCGCCACCGCCACCGCCACCGCCACCGCCACCGCCACCGCCACCGCCGCCGCCGCTACTATCGCCGCCGCTACTACCGCCGCCACCGCCTCCGCCACCGCCACCGCCACCGTCACCGCCACCGCCACCGCCGCCGCCGCCGCCGCCGCCGCCGCCGCCGCCGCCGCCGCCGCCGTTGCTGATGCGGGCGGGGACAGGACGGCGAGGGGAGGACAGGACGATTCGGGGCGTGGCACCGGGCCGCATGGGGCGGGGCGGGCTCGCCGCTTTAACTTCTAATTAAAAACGTCTTCCAGCGCCTCCCCGCGCTGAATGCGCTGTTCATTAGGCCCCGTAACGGAGGGAGCCTGGGCCCGCTTCCGTGGGCGGGGGAGGCGAGGCATGAACGATATGGAGGCGGCGTTGGAGACGGACGCAAGGACGGCGGAGAATGTGGGGAAGTACTGGAACCCTGTGGAAGGATCGGTGGTGAAGTTTAAAGAATTTATCGGCATAGGGCAAGGGATGCGCTGTTAAGAAAGGTAAGCAAATCGAGAACGTCGTGGAAAGAGCGAATGCTATGCGAGACGAGGAGGTGCTGAGCAGCAGTTAGATGATGAGCAAAGCGTTGAGGGAATGAAATGAAAGGAACTGGGTTAAAGAAGCTACAATAGCGGTGACGTATGATGGAGATGTGGGGCAGGTGAAAGAGAAACCAAGAAAGACCGGAGAACACTCAGGGACGTGAAAGGTGCGGGGAACGGGAAGGGTGAGGACAATCCAAGTTCAATTCAGAGCAGAGAGGATAGAAGGCAAGATACTGAGAAGCAGCGAAAGTACCGGGGTCTGTTTGTCTGTACTTGGTGCGACAGCCCGTGTACGGGCCTAGCTTCTGCGTCCGGACCTCGCGGCCATGCGTTAGGGGGGTATGTGTGGTTAGCACGAAGACATCCCCACGCCGTATTCTGATCTTATCAACCTGAGAAGTGAGTTTTCTCATGGTCATACAGCAACATATACTGGGACATTACTAGGAAAACGCACATTTCAATCTTGCCCGACCGGGAATCGAACCCGCGGTGACGTAATGGAAACCGAGCACGCTGACCAATGAGATAAATCGCGAGGGCGGCGGACGATGAAGATGACTAAAATAATGGGATGGGGCCGACGAAGGAGTGGGGATGATATGATGGGAAGTGACGGAAGGATTCTGGATGCCTGTGGATTCTCGATGACAATGAGCTGGGGGAAGGATCACGTGGCGAGGAAAACGTGTACTGGCACTGGGAAAGATCGGGAACGGCGTGGGCGACATGAATTGGGCCGCCGCGGAAGTGGCCCTGGGCGTGGGGGTTGCGTGGGCGGGAGCGCGTGGGCGGGAGCGCGTGGGCGGGGGCGCGCGTGGGCGGGGGCGCGCGTGGGCGTGGGCGCGCGTGGGCGTGGGCGCGCGTGGGCGTGGGCGCGCGTGGGCGTGGGCGCGCGTGGGCGTGGGCGCGCGTGAGCGTGGGCGCGCGTGGGCGTGGGCGTGGGCGCGCGTGGGCGGGGGCGCGCGTGGGCGTGGGCGCGCGTGGGCGTGGGCGTGCGTGGGCGGGGGCGCGCGTGGGCGGGGGCGCGCGTGGGCGGGAGCGCGCGTGGGCGGGAGCGCGTGTGGGCGGGAGCGCGTGTGGGCGGGAGCGCGTGGGCGGGAGCGCGTGGGCGACGATCGTGTCGGTGAAAGCAGCGGTGGCTGGGCTGGGGCGTGGGCGTTGGAAGTGAATCTAAGCAGTCATGGCGGCCGAAGGCGCCCGCCGACGCAAGGGTTCAACGAGGCGACTGATATCCGTTGACGGCCGAGTTGCCCCGGGTTGTGGACGGACGGCGGCAGCATCGGCGGTCACGGCTCTCCAATTTGGCGTGGTCAGGAGAGAGGATGCGCTGTTTTGTACGGCACCCGCGGAAGTCAATATTGTGTTAATTTCATGAGATTCTCGGCAATTTTAAAGTTGCTTTTTCATGAGTAAAAAATGTGTCAACCAAAAATCAGTTCCTAGAGTAAAGGACGTGCAAATATTTTGCTTATATTTTCGTGGAATTGATATTGACATTATTATTAGTCAAATACTTTCTCCCAATTTTAAGAAACAATATTAAATATTAGCAACATAAATGTACAGAGCAGAACGTATTTTTTTGCAGACATATGTACACATTTACATGGAATATCTCCACTTCTCGGAGTTTTTTTTCCATAAATTAATTTGTATCTGTAATATAAGCTTTTGTTTGAAGTCATATTTTCTGTTTTCAAATGTTTTATTTAAATCAAAGGGCGGGATTTTAAGCAAAAGGGCATGCTTTTTAGCACAACATATATTCGTTTCATTATAAGACATTAAAATTATTTAATGATGCATTGATTATTAATCATGATTATTAATTCCACAATGCAAAATTTTAATATTTAATACAATATTTATTTTTATTAAATATTACCTACAACTTTAGTGTACACTTTCCTTTGTACACACGTAAGATTCCGTGGCTCGAGTCAATGACATCTGGACTGTCCGGGTGACGCCGCGTAGTGGGCTGAGAGGCTGATGTTTCGCCTGTCATGTCGCAGGTTTCCTAAGAGCAGTACACTTTCGTTGGCTCGCTCTTTCTTCACTTCCACGCTTTTGGAGCGTTCACGTCCACCTTTTCGTAAGATGGCGGCCCTGGTTTTTTTTCAGTACATCGACTAGCTGTTGGTTTTAGTGATTTATTTTTTTCGTGTTTCCGGGCACGTCAACTATTTTGGTCATTAGTCCCGTTAGTGTAGTATATGTTTTTTTTCTCGGGAGATGCGCGGTGATCTTCCCCCGCTGGATGGCGAGATCCGGTGCCGACCTACCGTCGGCTAGTGGGGTTTCCCCCTAACTAGGACTGTCCTACCAGCGGGGCACCACCCCAACCGTGACACGCTCTAAGGTCCCGACCGGTCTCCCGGAATATGTTTTAGGGTAGTGCATGTTAGTGTAAGTGTGTGTGTGTGTGTGTGTGTGTGTGTGTGTAAGGGGAGAGGATAGGACAAGGAAGAGGAAGGACAGATCGCGCGCGGCCCGTTTGGAAGGGTATTGCTCCGGCATTCGCCTGGTGTTAATCGGAGAAACCACGGAAAACTACCGATCAGAGCAGCCAGCCGCTAGAATTCTCTTCCAGACAGCGACTGAATGCGACCTAGCTGAAAATCTAGTGTCGAAAATCCTGCCGCCATCAGGACTCGAACCTAGGACCTCCCGGTCAGATGCGCTGCAGTGACACCAGTTGATGTACTGAGCTACCGCTCCCGGTTGGTTTTAGTGTAATCCGTGTTGTCTGGGTAGTAAGTTATTTTCTTGTGTCATTTTTTCTTTTGATGATTTAACGTACTGGGTTGCGTCATTTGTTTTTGTCCTTCCATGATTTAATGTTTCTTATGTTTTTCCTTTTGCATTGTTATAAACCTACTGAAGATGGGAAATCTGTTCTCTGAAGTTGAGTATTGGTACTAAATGTTATAATAAATACTAAAACTTAGAATATTTGTTGTTGGATTATTTAATAATTCATATATTGAAGTACAATCAGAACATGATAGTGCAACTGACTTTTTAATTACAATTTTTAAAATTAAGAATTTTTTTATAATTATAAAGATAGAAAATTTTCCCTTAATGCAATATGTTTCTTAAAGATATATTTTGAAATAACGCTATGTACAATTTTCTGAAAATTTGGGTACGTTTCGCGCAATTTTGCGTGAAAATAAGGGTGAGAAAGTACGTGCTGTTTTAGCAGTACTAGTTTTTAATAATGAAACATGTTCATCAATTGAATTTTTTGGTGTAATTTTAAGATTGAATGTGCTTGTAACTAGTAATGTTCACATAGAACTTCGATTTCCATCTCTATCTGGTTCATTATTACATTTCCCTTGATTTTTAAACAACTACTGTGATTGCGCTTGAATTTGCTTCTAAGCACTAAATGTAGTATTTCACTCATCCAAATGACGTTTATAATGAAGTACATTTTAGTTTGAGCCTTTATAATGAAGTACATTTCAGTTTGAGCCATTGGTTCGATTCAAGCAATTATAGTTGTGTCCACTTTTTGTGGACGTACTGTACGTTTTTAATTGAATCTTACATGAAGTGCAAGACCCGTTATGGTTTCATTCGTTGCAGATTTGCAAGCGAGTTTCTATGGTATTTTTTTGTGTTTCATTCACTATTGTCATTTTGAATTCCGCCGAACATGTTCATTTCTCGTATGGTTGACTACTTCATAACCTGTCTACGATCTTTGGAGACCCATTTAAGCTACTTCCATCCTTTCCGTTTCACCCTTTCGTACTGAACCATAATGAAGTTATGTTAAAGCTAGCTCTTCATAAGCTCTCAGAACTGTATCTACGCTTACATTAGTGCATAATACCCGTGTTAATGATCCATTACGTTCTTGGTATATTTGCAACCTGGTATCAAAATTATTTTTAATAATTATTTGATACCACACTCTTAATGGATTTTTTTGCAATGTGCAGATTTCATTGGCCACCTGCCTACCCATCGCTAATATTTTACTTTTACTCATCATTTGCCATTGTGGAGTAAAATGGTGCGGCACAGATTCTGCAGCGCAGATTGCACGTCTCCCTCATACGTCACATAAAGCTTTCACTTTTTTTGACGAAACGAAATGGAAATGAAATTACTAAAGATCTTTTCAAAAACTTGTTGCCTAAAAACGCAGAAACACTGGCATTTGGTAGAATAGAACATAATAAATTTCAAGAAAGAATTTGTGTCTCAAAAATAAATGACTTATTACAATTTTTAAATTTGGTGTAAAATGTTAATGCTTTTATTTTATTTTTCGTGGAACAAACATTTTCTATATAAATTCTGTGTTTTTTTAGTTCCAGTACCTTGTGTTCTAATAATTTTCATTACGATAAACATTTTCCTTTTAGAGTATTTTTCCCTCGGGTTTTTAAGTGAAATACACCTTTGTTGTAATAAAATAGTGTGCTATATTATTTTAGTAGTGTAGATACCGTGTGCCTCTTTCACACGCAACCAATCTTTATGAATGAGGTCTCTGAAGAAAGAGAACTTTACGGAGACGTAACGAATTGCACTTTGACTAAAAAATACGAAGTATTTTTGAAATCCTATCTAAATATTAACGCCAAATGCAACCCGCAACACTCGTTCTGTTTTTTTAAAATCTATATTGTTAATTAAATGTAACTTCATTTTCTGTGCACGTCTTCTAGAATTCAGTGGGAAATACAGTTATTCAAATTATCGTTTCCATGTTGTCGTGGCAGGAAGTATTATTCCGAAGGGTAACATGGATAAGAGCCAAAATTTATTGCTTATTTATCCTTGAAAATATATTTTATTACATGGGAGGTGTTTTTCCCCCACCTGTTCAGTCTCTATAGAATCTGCAACTGCATGTGAAATTAAACTAATTACTTGACGTTCTACGCGATTGAATTACACGTGTGTGCATTTCTGCTCCGTAATAAAGTTAAATAAGAATAGTTTGTATTGTAAAGAGTGTATTTTGTTGTTATCAGGTACAAGGAGACATAGGACAAGTGGAGGCAAAGAGGGTCTTGAAATATATACATATATATTGCAAGATTAATATGGAAATGGAAAAATAGGGAAGAGAGTGAGGTTTAACATGCGAGAGTTCTCGCACGGATGCACTAGTTTCTTCTTATTTTTAGGTATTCACACATTTTACTTCTGATTGAATTCCTCAAACTTTGACAAATGTTCCGGGCAAATATTTTTTTTCAATTAGTTGAGGAGTAACGTAACGAAACAAATAGTTTCAATGTTTCTTCTCTTCTCTTCTGAATATTGTTGGCATAAACGCATCCCGGCTATTTTCGCATGTGACATGTGTCGTAGCTGCAACTCTGCTGTATGCAGGGAGTGTAAATCAATTTCCGGGGATGCATAAAGGCGAATATGGATTCGACCCTTCTCGTCAGAGGGACAATTAACGGAGGGCGTCGTGCGGGGTGGGGCGGGGGTGGGGTTGGGTGGGAGGGAGGGGGCACCGCAGGGCGCCGGGGAGCAAACGGCGCCGAGGGGGCGAGATCGCCGGTGCTGCCCGTCAGCGATAGGGGTCCGGCAGGCCGGAGCAGGAGTCGCCCAGGGGCCCTGCGTAATCGGAGGCCCCCGAGCGATCGAGAAGTGGGGTCGACCGGGCTACCAACTTGGTGGACCAGGGCGGAGGGAAGCGGGGCGGGGTGGCGTGGAGGGGCGGAGCGGAGCGGAGTGCTAGGGTGCGGGAGGAGTGGGTCCGCGGGGCGTAGCGGGGTGTAGCGGGACGGGGAGGGGCAAAGCGGGGCGGAGTGCTGGACAGCAGGAGGAGCGGGAGGCGGGGAGGAGCGAGGAGGGGCGGAGCGGTGAAAAGCGAAGCGGGGCGGGGCGGAACGGGACGGGACGGAGCGGGAAGGAGTAAGGTGGAGCGTGGCGAAGCATGGCTGGGCAGGAGCGGGGCAGGAGCGGGGCAGGAGCGGGGCAGGAGCGGGGCAGGAGCGGGGCAGGAGCGGGGCAGGAGCGGGGCAGGAGCGGGGCAGGAGCGGGGCAGGGGCGGGGCGGAGACGAAGCGGGGCAGGAGCAGGGCAGGAGCAGGGCAGGAGCGGGGCAGGAGCAGGGCAGGAGCGGGGCAAGGGCGGGGCAGAGGCGGGGCAGGAGCGGGGCAGGGGCGGTGCGGAGCGTAGAGGCGGGGAGGGGAAGAGAGAGAGGTGGGGCGAGTGCGCCCTGGGACGGCCCGGACGGCGGACGGCGGCTGCAGATGGCCGGAGATGGCGGGCCTCTCGGCGGAAACGGCGGTCGGACGACGGAGATGGTGATAGGCGCGCCGGGGCATGGGTCCAGAGCAGCGCGGCGGGGAAGGCGGGAAGGCGAGGCAGGGCAAGGCAGAACGACCCGCAGCCTGGCGGACACCCGATCCCCGACGGCGGGCTACCGGGGATTCCCCGGGGACGTTCGATGAGGGTTTTATTGCTTCTGCCTTGCGATACACGCGACGCGAACATTTTCGCTAGTAGAAAATGAACAACATGAGAGCAGGATCACGCGGTACGAAGGGTGTTTTCTTTTTTTTTTTTTCTTACGCGTTTTTTTTCTCTTGTGAGTGGAAAAACTTCCATTTCTGCAGCGTCCTCTCGAAATGCTAATGATGCTGCTGTTTGTTGCGACGACAAAGAAAATTTTAGAGTCCAGGAGAAAACGCTTTGTGAATCTTTTTTAAGCATTTGTTTTTGGAAGTCATTTCCCCCCTGGGGTGCAGTAAATTGAAAAATAATAGTTATTCGATACCACCCTTCACATGCGCGGAAATGCTCTCGCTGCAGTCGACTACTGGGTGTTCGCGAGGGACGCCTAACGAAGGATTCATTACTGCGGGACGTGTGGGGAAGAAGACGGCTTTCGATTTTTTTATTTTCTCGCCGTACTACGTGCTTCTTTCAACAGCATTTCTTGAAATTAAACAATTACGCGTTTATTGTTTACGCGTGCTGTGTATTTCGTGTGCTGTGACATCGAAAGAAAATTACAGAGAACTAGAAAGGCGAGAACATTTCACAAATTGTTTCTGAACATTTTTTCTGGAAAGTGAAAACACTGCACTTGCTGTGTATCTCTCGCCAAGAATATTTTTTCCGCTCTTGCAAGAATCTCCTTCCACCCATGCTGTGTTCTTTCTCAGTACTTGTGATCATTGGAGTTGTTAATGGGGTTGATATGAAAATTATGATCGATGAATGTGCTGAATACATCAATGAGATAAGTGAATGTGTTACGTGCGTGACGTTGCTTGCACATCGATGAAGGCACGCTATGGCAGAAACGAGGGTCGGACGTTGCAGATAGATACCTGGAAGGGGAGTATTGTCCAGGACACCGACAAATAGGCGGTTGCCTCAGATAAGTGGAGTTCCCCAAGGTAATTATTGTTAATGGCTTCGCGACTGGTCGATCTGTTAACACTTTTACAGCGGAGCTGGAAATGTGGGACCACGAGAAAACTTCTTAAGCAGATCCTTGCGAAATTTAATTTGTTACTTAACTTTTTTAAAGAAAATTCATTTAGCATTTTTTCTCTTAATAGAGCTGCTTTATATTGCGATTCTTCATATTGCGCTTGAAAACATACATTGTAATCACGGAGTCTGGTGATATACATCGGAAATTGTGTTAGATTCCTAGTGATAACTTTTTGACATTATTGTTTATTTTGGAAAACGTCAGTAAATAAGGGGAAACGAAATGCGTTTCCGTATTTTCTTGGTAATTCAAACCGAGGTTCGAGCTTTAAAATGTCTAAACGTAGCAGTAATTTGCGATATCAACTAAATACTTGGTGCTCAGGCATTATTACCTGCTTTCCCACTAATAAATTATTATTATTATTATTATTATTATTATTATTATTATTATTATTATTATTATTATTATCACTGTCCTTATCATTGACTAATTCATACGACATTTCTCCCAGTATGATAACTCTGAGAGACACGTTCTTCTTGAGCGGTGGTCTCCGTTATTTTGTCCGATCAATTTCAGGTGGCTGCCGAAGCAGTTCATTAAAACGCAGCGTTCAAGGATATTCTGGCAGGGTGACCCCTGCCAGAATGGACGTCAAGCCAACGCTCGAATTGGGCTGAGACGCTGTAGGAATAAATGTATTCTTTGTTATGACGCCAGTCTCCTACCCATACCGAGACTGGATGGAAGATTTCATGCATATGTGATTATGAAGTGGGGGCACGATACGAATTAAAATGGGGCAAAGGTGGAATGAGAGGCAGGGAAAGCGGGAGGTCCCGAAGGAAATCTGTCGCGAATTTGTTTCTCCACCATAAACTCGAAATATATCAACTAGGTATTGGAACACCGATGTCGACTGATAATTTCGTGTTTCCCGGGCGCGTCAACTGCTGTGGTTATTAGTCCCTTAAATTTATTACATGATTCTTTTCACGGGTGATGGTGTTCTTTCCCAGATGAATGATGAGATCCGGCGGCGACATAGAAGTTGTCTTACAATGTTTTCCATATCGTTATCTCCCACTAGCGGTCCACCACCCCAGTCGGGTCAAGCTCTAAGTTCCCGACTCTTTCCCCGATATATGTAATTGTGTAGTCTATGTTCGTGTTAGTGTGTGAATATAAGGAGCGACGGATAGAACAAGGAAGTAGAAAGTTGGCGCGCCGTCCATGGCCAGTTTCTTACGGTTCTGCTCCGGCATTTGCGTTGTATTGATCGGAGAAACCACGGAAAACTACCAATTAGAGCAGCAGGCCAATAGAATTCTCCTCCAGACAGTGGCTGAATTCGATGTATCTATCTAGCTAAAGTCGAAAAATCCTGCCACCATCAGGACTCGAAACGTAGGACCTCCCGGTCAGAGGCTTCCAGCTGAAGAAGTTGGACAGTCTGACCGGTACGAGAGAGGTTTCCCCACGCCATTGGAATAATGAAAACCTTGTTGTGTAACGTGAAGATGTTACATGCAGTCTGCGGGTTGTGGGAGACGTCTGGAAGGAAGCTTCGGTTGCACGGCGAAGATGGAGATACATTCGAGAGGGACGACCCTCGTCTCCGACGGGTTCGCATTTGCTCCCAATGCACGGCGTGGCCTAGTAGTCGTTAGTGAGTCAATTGGTCGTGTCCTAATTGTATCTTATGAAATACTATTACAATTAGCAGTGAAGTAATGTGTTGAATTGTATAGGGATGTCGAGCTAAATTATTCTGTAAGGGATCTTCCGAATTTCACCGATGTTTTAGCTCTGAAATTGACGTCACCGGTGAAACAAATGGTAGTGTTAGGTGGACGCGACGGCTGCAGATTGCAGGATGTGCCAGAGGGAATCGACAGATAAAAGTGGAATTATTAGAGCGGAAACACCCATACCTGACAGGTGAGGCGACCTCTAAGCAACAACCCCTGGAAATAATTGAAAAAGTTTGAGGCTGGGATTATGTAAGAGAAAAATATCACGAAAGGTTTATTATTTTAGAGATACGTCTCGATATTTAGAAATTTGCATTACTCCTGCTAATGTTACCCTCGTGATATAACTGTGCTTGATACTATTAATTCAATAAATAACACACTCGTCAGGGTGTCTAATTATTCAGTAACGAAGCAATTTTTGTTTATGTAGTGATCGCCATTTGGCTTAGAAGATAAATGTTCAAAAGTGCAAGCATTCTCATATTTGTAAGTTACGTAATATAATACTAGTGGTTAAGCTGTGTTCAAGTTTAGACTTGAAACTGAACTCAAAATATATAGAGAAAGAGGTATAAATTGGAATAGGGGCACAAATGTGGAATACTACATTATGTGCCTTCGCAGGCGCTGCTCTATAGCGGAAAGCACTCAAAACTAGCCACCGTTGTGTATTTCATCAAACCGACTTTGTCTTTTGTTGCAGAAGATCGTGGTTTACAAGCGGTAGAAATTTTACCTTTTGTGAGGTGTAAAACTATTGTCGTTTAGAACGAACTATTTTATAGCATACTAATTACTATATTTTTGAATGTGGAATATGCATTATTTTTTAGCTAATTCAAGGAGTTCACTGGAACAACGAACAAGTTACGGAACATCCATTTGTCATTTATTATAAAGAGAGCACAAGTTATTTTTTGTCGCTATTTTGGAATATTTAAAACGCTATATCACAGCTATTCATTTATTCGTCATTTAGCAGACTTATCAAAGAAAAATTAAATGTCATTAATAAAATAAGAATGACTAAATACATTGTTGATTAATAAAAGAGTACTAAATACATTGTTGTGTCGATGTCACATGCTCCATTGTTCCTCCACCTTGAAAATTATGTCACAAAAAGAGAATTTCATATTCTTTTATTTGGTGTGTGGAAATATGAATTCCCTTGTGGCTATCATTTTAAAAATTGCGTTCATATTTGTTTCAAAACTCATTTAAAAACAATTTTTAAAATTTATATTTTAAGTTGTAAAACATATTAAATGAAAGCGTATTTAATTACTTTTAAAATGAAGTATAGTTTATGCTTCTACTTTAAAGACTTTCGAAGTTATTGCAAATTCAAATTATCGATGGCTCAAAAGTCATCATCAATCAAAAATTTTGCTCAAACTTTAAAAAAATCATAACTCTGAAATTATACGCACAATGCCAAAACTAAAAAATACGATTTTTACTAATTTGATTGTAGTTGACATAAAAAATTTACATCTAAGAAGTGAAGTTCAAAATGGTGTTCGATTTCACATGGAATGCCCCACAGGTGACGTTTGCCCCTGATTGGGAGACAACACATCAAGGCTTGCTGAACGGTGGGAACCCGATATCTCTTCGACTGTGAAAAACATGACCCGGCAAACATCACATCATGGTCAGAGAGGCCTACGAATCAGGGGCAAATATCACACGTGTTATTTCGAAGTATTCCATGTTCAATACATAAGTGATCCTCCCCTACCTTAAAAAATTCAACATTTATTCTGAGACACTGTGGATAATTTTCGGCAGTCAGTGGTTTTAATACAAGTAGTGAACAATTTCTTTCCATTTCTTCTCCCAGAAACGAATCCGAATAACCGACAGTCCAAATTTTTGAGACTCGACTGCAGTAGATATAGCATTTCTAAGTGTAAGTAGTGCTGCATTTCTAGGTGATGATAAACAATGTGTTTAAGATATATGAAAAATTAATATATTATTACACATTGGTATCATCATTTTCTTATTTACAAAATATACTGTTTTGAATGTTAAAGGTATATTTTGTTTAGCTTCGGATTGTTCTTTTCCGTTTCTTTTCAACCTAACGTTTACCCCAGGGCATGGACAGAGTAAACTAAATTGTATAGGAACCAAATGTGGAGAAAGAATGTATAAAAGATATATGGTTGCCGCACGATTTCTCGTTTTGGTGTTCTAATATTCTGAATTTCGATTATGCCAAGAAAACATTAAAAATAACTATAATATTTATGTTTTTGCACAGCATTTTGTTAGCATAGATTCTACACCCAAATCGCGTATAATCTGCCCTGTAAATGAACTTGAGTCAATGCGATTATGCAGAGGAGCGAGAGTGAGAACAAAGTGTGTTTGCCAACAAGACACGGGGATCCACGAGTTATAGTTTTAATGATGTTCGCGTATACGGCCATGTCGGTAGTTATTGAGTGACGTTTTATCATTTTTTAATTAAAAATTCAAGGAGGGTAAACGGAAACGGGAGAAGGTAGATTGAATTGAGCGGAGCGCACTATTCACGATGGGGTTTGCTGAGCAACGTGGGGCGAATGTAGAGCGTCGGCCTCAAGGCCGGCCTCCAGATGAGACGCGTAGAGGGAGAGGAGGGACGGGGGCGTGGCAGCGGAGGGGAAGAGTCTGTGATGATGTTCGCGAAGGTAACGGAGGAGGAGACGGTGACTGAAGAGGAGGTGAAAATAAAGAAGAAGACGAACGCGAACGCCGGTGGAGAAGGTCGAGAGAGAAAAGGGGTGATGATGGCGCTGGGGTGAAGGTTGAAATCTAGGAGGGCCGAAGATCTAGGAGGCGAAGGGGGAGGTCAAGGGGAAATAGGGGCGATGGTCAAGTGGGACGTGGGGTGAAAGTTGAAAGGAAGGATGGGTGATGGTCGGGGAAGAGGCCGGAGGAGTGGCGAAGATCGAGAGGGAGGTGGAGCGAAGGTCGAGGGGAAGGGAGCTGAGGTCAAGGGGGAGGATGAGGTGGTGGAGGTGGGGAAGGGAGGAGGCGCAAAAGTCGTGGTGGAAGAAGGGGAGGTAGAGGGGAAGAAGTGACGATCGAGGGGGAGGAGTGGCGAAGGTTCAGAGGAGGAGTAATGGTTGAGGAGAAGGGGCGGCAAAAGTCAATGAGGGGGAACGTTGAGGTGGAGGAGGAAAAAGACGGTGGTCGAGGGGGTGGAGGAGGCAAAGGAAGGTGAATGATTATTGACGGAGGAGAAGAAAGTAAATGGAAGGTAGAGGAGGCAAGGGGGAGGAGACACGTTGACTTCCAAGGTGGCTGTCGGGATTAGAGTGGGTGGGAGCGGCGGTAGCGAAGTGGCACCAACTGCATGAGGTTCGAGTGGCGATAGGGGCGCGGGGGGTGGCCGCCCCTCGAGTGGGGGTGCGAGCGCCCCTCTCACCGTTTTTTGTTCATTATCCGCGAGGGCGAGCGTTGCCGACGCTCGCTTCCCCGCGTTCCCCCGCCCCCTGCCCTCCCCTCTCCCATCAACCGCTTCCCTCCTTCCCCGGAAACGACCGTAAGGCCGAGATTGCGAACGTCGGAATGCAATACCGTAACGTAACGCTATCCGCCGCCGAAGCTTTGCTTCCGCCACCCGCCGCGATGAGATGGCGGAGTCGCGTTACTCTCGCCGTAATCGCCGACGATGACGCCATCGTCACCGCCGTCGTCGCCGACGACTCCTCGTCGTCGTCGTCTTAAGACGCCGACGCTGGGCTTCCAGTATGCGCTCGTGACAGCTCGGCGGAGGAGTGTGCCGGCTTGTGACAAGGATACTCTCGCCCGTATCACGGACATTCCGCAGATTGGTTCGCGCAGATGACTCCCAAGCGCAAATGACCTCCCTCTGGCGCTTCAGGCAAATTACCAGCGTCCTTGGCGCTGGTGAACTTCATTCCATACGTAACTTTCCTTTTATCTCTAGCTTGTGTGCTGAAATTGAAAGATCATTTCGAGATCCCTCCGTTTTCGCTAATACAAAGGTTTGTTTCTTATTTATTTGTTTATTTATTGATGTGAATATTCATTTACTTATTTACGTCAAAAACAGCGAAAATCGAATGTGATGTTTGAAAGAGACCAAAGCTACATTTTCTTTTGAAAATGGTACCAAGGAACAGTATCACCAATTGCGCAACACAGCAAAAACTTCGATCGGGATGAGGGTTGTTCACCCTAAAGCTGATTACAATAGTTGTTCAAAGAGTATTCATACTTTTAGATATATTAGTACAAAATATAACTTGTACATTAGTATCGTAAATATAAAGAATGTATAGTTTTATTGTTTATACTGAATACAGAACTTATTAGTATTAAAACACTACAGAAAATATTTTGCTTTTCTACACTAAGCAAACTTTGGCAAATGACACTCTATTTATTGCAATTTTTGATAAGTGACTGTGGAAGAGCGAAATTTATCTCGTTTCATGAACAGCAAGATTTATTGCCAGATTGCTAAGAGCAAATTGAACGAAGGGAATACGCAGTTCACCTTCCTTAAATGATCAAATGGGATAATATTTCAATTTAATTTTTGAGGTTTCTATACAGAGAGTTTTGATGATTGTATTTCTGTCAGAATTTCGAAGATTATCAATATATTTTCTTCTTCTTTAATTTGTAATTTATAAATTATAAACACCTTCAAACCGATAACTTATTTTCTTTGTTTTCCAAATGACAATAACATAAGACGATGAAATTCTTTTAAAATTAATGGATTAACATCTCAGCTTGTTCCTGTTAAAATACCATATTGCTATTCGTTTAAGTTTCATACTTAGTTCACTTTACAATAAGTGTGTATATTTAAAAACTTATACAATGTGGAGTGCGAAAATGTACTTCATGAAATAACTTTAAATAGTAAATTACTTAAATCAAACGTTTCACGTACTTGTTATCTGTGAACGTGCTATGCAAGTGCTGCGTATACTGTTTTCTTTTAACATGCTGTGTGAGAGAGATATACGCGTCATGGGATTTCGCGCACGCCTCAATATGTTTCGCACATTCTTAGAAAAACATAAGGAAAAACATTAGATATTTTGCATACGGAAAACAATTTTTAGTGCATGGAGGGTGAAAAATATCTTTTTTAATAGGCGAAAGTCGTGTGGGCATAAGATCTCCTCTATAAAAGATCAGACGTAGTAGCATGAAGCATTTTGGACCGCATTGTCCTTATCTTCAATGCAATCTCTACACCTAGTGACTATATAATGAAACTGATTAATAAAATATTTTTAAATAGTAGTATGAAACGGTCTATTTCACTAACATATGTGAATATAGAAAACAACAACTTTGAATTAACTCCTTGGTGGAGTCCGGTGCTGAAGAATCAGGGTGAAAAATCAGGGAGTCTCCGAAAAGTCGTCAACTTTCTCTATTTTATGAATTTTACAATTGTTTTGTGAATACAGAGGTCTCAATGCAAACCATGAGCCAGGCGGAATACTAGTCCCAGCGTTCACATTTGATTTTCTACACGCTGTAGCTATCCCGTACAAATCAAATGTACTTCATTTGCCGATGCAAATACGTTTTCTATTACGGTGGCTCGAACTTTTACAGTTTTTAGATGTCGCCAATCACGCTTATTGGCAGCTCTATTCACAATTCAACCATATTTTAGAAAGATAGTGGTAGGGATTTTGGAGCTAAAAAAGCGCAGATTGAAATACCTCCCCCTCACATGACACGTACTCTTTTACTATTTCTGGACAATAAATATATTAAATATTCCTAAAGAAACAGTCATTTGGAATGAATTCTGAGACTAATGTGTTTGCAAATCGCATAATTCAGTTTTTTTCTGAATATAGAAAGAGCGTTTAGCATACACTTACAGTTTTCTTTTAAACGAATGAGTATCACACGGAGTAATACACTGCTATTATATGCTCTATTTTCAATATGATTTTCTATTCAGATGCGCCAAAGCAATTTTTGTTTCCAATAATAGCTTCTTTGAATTTTTAACTGTGCCCTTGTAGAAGAGCGTAAAATTCTCTTTCATATCACACGTTCTCTCATCAGTTCATGCATATTCAACATACATATCTCCAATATAAAGAGAAGCCGCATCTAAAATTTTCCCCACATTGATCTCCCTTTCAAAAGTTAATGGGTTCGGCAAACACACCGATGAAAATAAGCCTATGTACTGCGTAAGCCTATTTATCTCAAAAGTATCAAGGTGAAAATTGATAAAATATGAAACTGTATTTGAATACTCGTGCACATGAATTAATGCGAACGATAAGCTGAAGCGTCTAACAAGTTTTAAGCTTCCTTTTACTGAATGCGAAACATTTTGTTCTCTTGGAATTTCAAGATCCTGGTGACCTAACGTAGACTTGCAAGAACATATTCAAATATTTAAAAGTAATTCTGAAGAATATTATGATAAAATGCTAAAAGCATTGTAAGTATAAATAATGATTTTCTAGTAATCGTCAGATTGCTGTGAATTACCATCCACACCATTCATCTAATGAAGTTTTACTTCTTTCAGGTGATGTAAAATTTGCGATATTGCATCCATTCTATAATAAAATGAAATGCAAATAATTATTACACAATTTACTATTATTTTTATAGTAAAACCCGTGTAAATAATAATAATAATAATAATAATAATAATAATAATAATAATAATAATAGTATATTTATTGCTAGCAGCTATGCAGAAACGTTATAGAGTTCTACTTAAAAGAGCGTTGAATGTGATTCACACAATTTTTTTTACTTTAATCAGGGTACTGAATCCATATACCCACCGTAGTATTGTCTCTGATATCACAACAAATTCGAAATCGTCCCGAATTCCAAAGGATGTGTTGGAACCACCTCTCTGTACGGGAGTTGATCGAAGCTTGATCCAGCTTGATCGAAGACTACTAGTACACATTGTTTTTTACTTTCTCGCTACGGAATAGAGAGAAAGTTATGTAATGCTGCGCGAAAAAAGGCGAATTTTCGGCAGAAAAACGTATTACAGGGCCCTGGTTACTTAAAAGTGGATAAATCCAGTTGCTAAATTTAGAAAAAAAAATCCTCTATCACGTGTTGTAGCCAGAATCCAGGTTTAATATGTCCTTGATATCGAACAATCGAATGACTGCAAATCGTCTGCCCGTCTGTGAACAACGTTAGCGGCTAAACCGTTCAGCCGATTTTCTCCAAAATTGATATTCCCCATTCTATTTGGCTGATGTCGCGGCCCCTTGAATTTGAAACCGATATTTTAATTTTGGGGGATACTATAAATGAAGCCCTTGGGACATTTTCCAAATTTTCAAGAAAATGATTCCTTTGTTTTCGATTAATTTTTTGTTGAATAGTGTAAAAGGCGTTTAATAGAATGGTGCGACACGTCTCATGCTCGTTAAAAACCCTGATTTTTCTGCTAAAAATTGTAAAAGTTCAAATTTTTTTTGGAGTTTTCCTAAATTTAAAATGTTAAAAATACAGATTTTCCCCATAATAAAATCTGTTCCTTATAGATAAGTTTTTTTAAATAGGGTCACATTCGTTTTTTCGAAAATTTGAGTACTTTTCATGTAATTTTGCGTGAAAATACGGGAGAGAAAGTACTACCTGCTCTTTTGGCACCACTAGTTTATTTAGGTGAAATTTCCCGTTTACTAAGACCTGTCTATGTTGTTTGTGTAATTTCAGACACTGCGATTTTTCCAGAATACGTTTGAAACGATGGACACTTTCAGTTTTCTCTCTTGTGTGAAATTTCTCCCGAGAATCTAAGATATTAGTTTTGTAGGTCCCTCTTTTTTTTGACATGTTTGAGTCACGACTGCAGTATAGAAAGTTTGTAGATTCTGAATCGCTTAGCTGGTGTATTTAAAACGCAAAATGATTGAAAAAAAATGATTGCAAATTTAAAAGAAACTTTTATGTGAATGTTTGTTAATTGTTTCATTTTTTTTAATTTTTCATTTATTTTAATATTTTTAAATATCCATAAAGGGGTAGCGGAGTAGGATAGTGAAAATTTTCCCAGGAGGTTGATGATTTTCTGGGGCGATAAACTTGTTCAGAACAGTAAAGAAATGAAATTCATACGATTTTCAAATTCACTTTATCGCTTCCTTTGATGTGTAGAACGAATAAAAACGGGATTTTTGCTCTTTATCGATATTTTATATTATGGGTTTCAAAAGATATTAATGGATTGATGTAACTACATTATTCTTTAAACATTTTAAAGAGTCGCTGTGCAGTTTCTCGGAGTTTTTCCAAATGTACTCAGTTTCACAAACTCTGTTAGAAAAGTAAAAAAAAATCTTTCAGAAATACAAAACAAAAGTGGGAAAACATATTTCACAACGTCTCAACGAACGTAAATGTTGTGCTAGAGAGAACACAAAATACCTATTTAAAAACAATTGCCCCAAACCGCGCATTTTTATTTCGTTGAACTTAGCAGGGTAAATAGAACTGAAAATATTTTCATTGCTTCTCATTTATAACAAATAAACGATTCAAGATTACAAAAATATGTTCTTAACGTAAAATACAGAATTTTGAGCGCATGTTCTATTTCAGTGATATAAAGTCAAATTATTCAATGGTATTAAATTTTTACACAGAATATAACGGTATGAAAGCTTGGGATTATCTGTTTAGCTATATCCCTCAGCCATAATCATCTGTTCAAAAATTAAGACCCTATCTCATGTCCAATTTGTGGTTCCCCTATTACTACATTCTATATTATTGAATAGGAAGCGATTATTAAACTTAACTTCAACTTCAATTCCCCATCAAAATGTACCAAAATTATTCATCTGTTGAAAGTTTCCGCATTGAAAAATTAATTTCATATTTGTTAATATGTTTAAACGGATCCTTGTTATTGTAATGTGATTAATTTAATGTGCGGATTACATTTTTGTTTAATAAGTAAATAACAATACATATTTACAAGAAACAAATAAATGTTTTATATTACTTAAAAAATAATTGGCCATTTTTATTTTCGTTACTGCCTTTGTCCTCTTGCCTCCCCCTTTTTACGGGAAGACCGATTACTTTCTGTTTCAAGTCAGTAGATCGGAAAGTTAGCAGATTTTGCAATGTAATGAATAACGCAAGTTGCGAAGTGCGAAAAACGATTTTTCCAGCATATATACATGGACATATCACTATTTTCACCCGGCAAGTTTCGTTTATCCCAATCGTAAGGAAGTTCGTGCATACTATATATACGCGACGAATGTAGCGCTGAAAAAGGCCCGAGCAGCCCTGGGGCGGTACTAGAGGTTCTTGTTGAGAATAATTGAAAACGCTCGACATCATGTAGCTCCAGACCGGATTTTCATAACTCTACTACGATTGTCGCAAACTTCGCTCATTAAAAAAAAATCCACATGACCTGCTGTTGAAAAGAGCAACTTCCGGCACTACAGTGTGGGTGGCGCAACGCTCCCGGAAGTCGCACGGAAGGTTGATTTTTCTTCTCTTTTGGGTAGAAGTTAGAGCAAAAAGAGAAAAAAGTAAGTATCAAAAATATAAAGAAAAGCTGAGATACTAATGAAGAACACACCCCTGAAAGAAGGAAGGCCTCGTTATTTAAAAACAGCTCGAGTTCTTCAAAGCTTATAAAAGAACTTCACTACAATAAAAATAAGTTATCGTAATCGAGTGAAATAATCTAGAGGTTTAAAGTAGCTTTGGCGAATTAGTTAAATATTGTCGTTAATTAATAACTGCCATGTCGCGTACGTATGGATATTTTCCTTCTGAAAACTTGCATGTTTGCACTTGTATCTCTGCACTTATATCATGTATCTTTGACACATGTGGAAGAGTAATACCTTAATTATGAGAAACTTCCAATTGTTACAATGTTGTATAGTAAATGATAATGATAATTGATGAAATGTTTTTCTATTAAATTCGCATAGTTTTAGATTTAAATATTATTTTATTTTTTACTTAATGCCAAAAAAGAACTAAAACTACGTAATGTATGCGGGAGAAAAAATCTGAGTGGTAATGTTAACGGAAAATATCAAAGTTTCTTTCAACAATTTTATGCAAGTATTGAAAGATTATCTGTGTTACTAGTTTCCGATATGCCCAAAAATAAAGAAAACTATTCATCTTCCGACTTTTTAAAAGGTATGTGTGGTTTGTTAGCTACTCCAATAGTCATAAAAAATTAAAAACATCGGAATTTCGATTTTAACTGCCAAATGCTAATATTTTATTGTGTTATTCCGTCTATTTCTACTCTGCGTCTACCAAATGAATTCTTATATTGAGTGCACCATTACTTACGACACAGCCGCCCTAATGCGACAGCAAGGCTCCAAGAAAGAGACCGCCAGTTATGAAATGTTTGCTATTCATAGGATGGAACAGCAGCTATGTTGTGTTACTTCAGTATTCGTGAAGACTGTCTTTGTTAAAATATTTAAATTATTGTAGTTATTGTGGTGCTCATGAGCAGTGTTCTTGCTATTTTTTGGAAATACTTCACACTTAGAAAAATTTAATACAGATTTTTTTATTAAAATACATTATATTTCCTCATTGTATTTATTTGCTTGGCATTTTTTTTCAATGAATTACAAATTTAATAATTATTCCAGATAATGTTTAAAATACGTTATTGCTTACCTATTGCTGGCTTATTTAAAACTCGTTTTCTTTAGAATGATATCGGGAGATATCATTCTAGAAGAATATCAACTTTCTATCAAGTATGAAGTGTAGTATCTTTAAGGAGTTCCACAATTGCTTAACACCACTGGGTTTTGTTTCTTAACTCAACGAGAAACTTTATCGTCTCATTCGTTTCATTACAATGACGTCAATTAGAGGAAAGTGTGTGACATTTGTCGGGCCCCTCGCGTCCTCCGCAAGCCTTCCTCCTCTCATCCCTCTGCTTTGAAACGCCGCGCCGCAAGTGCGAGCCCCGTCTGCGGCAGGCAAGTGGCCCCAACGCCGGCTCGCCTTGCAGCGGACTGCCGGCGTATTCTAAGTGGCGCTGCGCGGTGGCGGCGCGGGGCGGGAGGGAGCGGGGCGGGGAGAGCCGGCACTGTCGGGCGCGTGCGACGACGTGATCAATTAAGCGGGATGCGGGGGTTAGACAGGGAGGGGGGCGGGGCGGGGTGCCTCCGCGGCGCCCCGTGTGGCCTCTTCGGCGCTGCCGTCGCTCTTTGTCGCCGCTCCCCACATCCACCCTCTTTCGGCTCCGACACCGCTCACGCCGTCATTGCCCCCGCCATCGCCATAGTCATAGCCATCGGCAAGGTCATCGCCATGACTATCGCTTCCGCAATCTCCACCACCGCCTCCACTATTAACGCTCCCGCCGTCCCCAACGACACTGCCACCGTAACTGCCAATGCAACCACCGCCGTTACCGTCATCACCGTCGACGTTGCCAACGCCGTCACCACCACCGTCCCCACCGCCGTCTCCACCGCCGTGGCCACCACCATCCCCACCGCCGTCGCTACCGCCGTCGCCGCCGCCGTGGCCACCACCGTCCCCACTGCCGTTGCCACCGCCGTGGCCACCGCCACCGCCACCGCGACCACCGCCATCACCAATGCCGTCGCCACCGCCGTGACCACCGTCGCCACCGCCCCACTGCCGTTGCCACCGCCGTGGCCACCGCCACCGCCGCCGCGACCACCGCCGTCACCAATGCCGTTGCCACCACCGTCCCCATTGCCGTGGCCACCGCCGTGACCAACGTCGCCACCGCCGTGGCCACCGCCACCGCGGCCACCGTCGTCACCACCACCGTTGCCACCACCGTCGCCACCGCTGTCCCTGCCGCTGCAGCTGCTGCCGCTGTCGTCGATATCACCGTCACGCCTGCTACACGGCCTCCTCCGCAAATATTGGATTAATCCCCACCGTTTGACGGCGGCGAAAGAACAATAGCGGCAAATCATCTCACGGCGGCCTGGTATATTGAAACCGCTTCCATATGGTGTTTGAAGCTGCCGCCGCCACCACCATCTCTCTCAGCTCAATGCGCTCGCACTCGGCACACATTACTGGTAGTGGTTGCGGCGAGCGTTAAGCCAGCACAGTGGTCGAAAATGCCTGTAATAGGAAGGTTGCGTGGGTTTGATCCCATCTCGGATCAGTGCTTTCCCATTTTCAGGCGTACGCCGGAGTAGCATCCTATGCAAGAGGCCACGTACTGTCCGCGATCTTTACATTCACTTTTCTTTTCAAGGTTAGAGGATTCTCAAATATGGCCAGTAGCATTCAATAGCATTGTACTCAGTGGCTCGGGATTGAGGATAATTTCTCAAATTAAGGGAAACGTACATATAACACACAAATAGCTAAACCTGGAAAATATAATTCACTTCCTAATAATATACAGTTCTAAATATCTTGAACCGCATTTCAGAAAAACTAAAAAAAAGGTTAAAAGGTTAAATAATTACTACAAAACATAAGTATATTTTTCTCGGCTCATATATTTTTTCTGTATGGAACAACACGGAATCCGTTCTTTGCAAAGTTTCTGCAGGAGTGCCTCAGGGGTCTTCGCTTTTTCCACTATTATTTAACTTATTTATGAATTGCATATTTATGAAATTTATGCAAAGATAGCCTGCGGTACCCGGGGCTATATTCATCACAATGTCTTGGATAGGAAAAAGGATTTTTTTGTATTCCCACTCTACCTTGCTCTGCCTTGCCACGAATTTCCTCACGCCTCAACACATCCCGCCCCCGTCCCGTCTTGCTCTATACCGTCCCTCCTTGCCCTACTTTGCCCCACGTTGCGCTGCCTCGCCTGACCTCTGCTTGTCACTCTACACCATGACGGACTTGGTACATCATGGATGTTTGCTACGATCGCCGTAGCTATCACCATTGTATCTTCAGGCATCTGTCTGCATTGTTGCGTAATCCCGACAAAATTTCCAGAAACAATTTTGACTCCTTGTTCGAAATTACCCAAAATTTAATAGCATTATTGCAATGAATGTAAAATGGAAATTTTATGGAACGTTTAATGCTCTTTCATATAAATTTCCTCGCCTTTTTAGAACTACTCGCAAAAATTGAAAGTGAGGTCAATGAAGTTTTATTCTAAGAGATATAGAGGGTGTGGGGGTAAATTTCAGGAAATTTCATGTGGACCCTTTTTTCTTTGATGAGTACGTATGCAAAATTTCATTAAGATTAGAAAAATTATGTCGATTTGTACGAAAATAAAAATAAAAAATTGACTTTTATCTAAACGAAAATAATAATTTAATACACATGTATGTAAAATTATATTTTAGAAAGCACTCTTCAATTAAAAACCGAATTGAATTCCAAAATTTCTTAAGTACAGGTGACATTTACAAAGGAATTGGATGAATCAAGGAACATATTTAATATTTCCTGGATTGATTAGATAAATGAACTTTAAAAATCAACCCGTTAAATCTAATTTACATTTTGTTTCACTCAGAGAAATATCACACCTTATCGTATTACACATTGAAGTTGGAACAATTCCATTGCGAGATCGAAAGTCACCTATCATATGTTTAGGGGTCTACATTGACGCAAAATTAAATGGAGACGCTCAGTTAAACCTCCCAAATGGCAAAAAAACTAAATTTCGCACGTATACCCCTTGTTAAACTATACACCTTAATTTCAATTGGAAAAAATCACTCCCCATTAGAAAAAAATAGATTATCCTTTATCTCAAAAATCTTCTTTTATCATTATTTACACACATTCTCTTAAACGGAACCCACCAGGCAAAAGTTCAATTAAAATCCAATTAGTATTTTCCAAAGTAAAGTTTCGGTTACAATAATTAAAAAATTACACCATAAACAATAGAATGAACTCACCGAAAATATATATTTTCTTTTAATAACTTTCGTAGCTTCAAAAAGGTGCTTCATGTGGTCTCCACAAACAGAAAGTAATATTTATTGTTAAAATTTTGACATTTTACCATGTAACTAATAAGAATAGCATTCTGCTGCTGAACTTAAATTGCGTAAATGAACAAACCAATAAATTGATAAACCGACAGACAAAAACATGTTCTTTTCATCCATCCATTGATTAGTGATTCCGGGCGCAGCAGCAGCTCTCAGTGGTCCCGTAAGTATAGGGTGTCTGTGGTCTTTTCCCGCTTGATGGTGAGATCCAGCACCGTCGACTACCACACTACCTGTCGACTTTCAGGTTTCCCTCAACCAGGTATCTCCCACCAGCCGGGCATCGTCTTAACCAGAATAAGCTTTAAGCTTCCGACTGGTCTCCCGGCATGCGTTGTAGTGTAGTGTAAGTGTAAGCGTGTGTTAGTTAGAGGTGAAGATGTGACAGGCAATAGGAAGGAAAGTTCGCGCGCGGTCCGTGGCCCGTGTGTTAAGGTACTGCTCTGCCATTTACCTGGTGCCGATCCGATGAACCACGGAAAACTACCGACTAGAGCGGCAGGTCGCGAGGATTCTCCTTCAGGCCACAGCCTGAAGGAGAATCCTCGCGACCTGCTGAATTCGACGTAACTTTGTAGCTAGTGTCGAAATGCTGCCACCGTCGAGACTCCAACTCTAGGACCTCCTCAATTGATCTGCTGAGCCATCTAAGCCGGTGTTTCATCCTTTAGGACTAATTATTATTATTATTATTATTATTACTATTATTATTATTATTACTATTATTATTATTATTACTATTATTATTATTATTACTATTATTATTATTACTATTATTATTATTACTATTATTATTATTACTATTATTATTATTACATCACTATCATCATCGTTAAGTCATAAACATATTCCGGTTCCAGGACCATAATCTACTAGCCTATTATCATCCTATTTTCTATCCTCTGTCCTATATTATCATCTAATTTTCTTCAGTACTGACATCGCACACATTACACAACACTTTAACGCCATCGATTCTCCTACACGTACCAAGCCCATATGCTATAAACTAATATACTACCGTTAAGTTCCATGTAATCAGAGCAAACTCTCGCACAATTCATGTCACATCATAGCAATATCATTTTAGAACAATAGGGTTCGCCCGTTCGGAGTGTTATTTCCACTGTTTGACAAACAGCCAGACGTCTCAGTATTGGAAATTTCCCGAGGTAGGGTCCTGAGATAGTATATCCACGCGCCATGAATTGTGACATGCGTAGAGTGAAATATTGATTACCAGTATTTCAATTCACTTCTTTGATTCCTTCTGAGTACCACTAATTGTTCAGAGGGTGTAAAGAAATTAAATGTTTATGGCGGCAACCTTTCAACTAAGAGGTGGTTGTAATACCACCTCTGAATGAGAATTTTCTCCCCCATGATTCCCCATACGTCACATACAGTTTTTGACTGTTTTTGACTAAATAAATAAAAGAATTCCCTTTTGAACCTGGCGTGATAAATGCAAAAGTAATATCATACATACCAATCACCCTCCATTATTTCCGATTGTTTTTGAGGTCGTGTACCAATTTTCTGTATTTGGTCACTAACCGCCTGTACATACAGCGGAAGAGGTAGCATATACGTTATGTATTCAAATAGTGGAGGTTGCACTGCCTGTAATAGAATTGCATACAATGATGTGACGGAGTATCAAGATGACTTAAAAACTTCTGGGTAAGTTTGTACCTTTTTTTATTTTCCCCTTGAATTATACGTCGCTGGAGCTAATTAATATGCTTCATAACACATCATATAGTCATTGAAACCGTTTATTATGAAATTGTTTATAGAGATATTTAACGCACTACTTTGACCAGTGCTACCCATTTCAGGTTGAGCAAATGTGCCAAATAGATTTTCTACACGTGACTGCGCGAGTCTATAGGAAATTTAAAAAAACATTTCACCAAGCGAGACTGAATATCTGAATTTGCCTGTGCTTCTCGTCATGTACACTTGGTATCTAATTTCTGGGATTTTCCCCTTGAAAGGGAATAATGCAATTTTCTCGCAACACCGCCAACTCATTGTAGTTAATAATGTTTGCCAACCTAGAAACTCGGAAATTCTCTCTGTTGAATATTTTACATGGCTTAAATTCAATATTCGAGATAGAAATATGATTAAAAGCAAAACATATCCGTTGCGCCAAAACTCGTCAACTGAACACTTGAAAGTCCATATTGTTGCTCTCTGCTGCAAAGCTTCGCTATACTCTGGATATGCACATTTAGTTTCTGAACATGATCGAAGAATGGTTGAAACGGTGGCGTACCAGCTTATGATGCCAGCTTATTGATACGCGATCCGAGAGATGCAATATCACTACGGTTGTGGAAGCCTACGAAGTTGAAATTCATCGTTGAATGCTTTTATATTTTGAAAAGTGAACAAAAAAGCACTCGGACATTAATTACATATTAAATGCATGAATTACGAAAACAAATGAATGGTGCAGGAACAACTTTTGAAAACTTCCGTATTCCTTAAGATTCTACAGATCTTTAATTTTTATTGAAACCTCTCGTTTCACCCACCCCCCTCTATGACTTAATCATTGTCATAGGATTTAACTGGAATCCCACACCACGAACACCGCAACCAAGACCTGTTACTGCCTTCTCAGTCTCACATGGCACCGCCATTGGCACTAAAGGCATCACCGTTTTCATTCATATTACCGTAAGTGTAGTGCGTATTTTGTCGCGGGAGGTGGCGGTGATCCACACTGGATGATGAGATTCGGCGCCTACCTACACATCCACTAGCGGGGTATTCTCCAACCAGATATTTCCCTCCAACGGGGTACCACGCCAGGGACAAGCTCTAAGCTCCCGATTGGTCTCCCGAATGTGTGGTAGTGTGGTGCATGTTAGTGCAAGCGTCTGTAAGGGGTGAGGATAGGACAAGGAAGGGAAAGAAAGATCATGCGCGGTCCGCAGCCCGTTTTTAGAGTACTACTCCGGCAGTCGCCTGGTAAAAAACACCGCAAACTTCCGATCAGAGCAACAGGCTGAACTTTCCTCCATACAGCGGTTAAACTCGACCTAGCTCTCTAGCTAGTATCGAAAATCCTGCCATCTTTGAGTGTCGAACTCTAGGACCTCTCGGTCAGAGGTACTGCAGTGACATCAATATTTATGTCCTGACCCTTCTATGCCGGTGCGATCCCATCGAGAGATCAAGCGCCGACCTTCACATTGTCTTGGGGTTTTTGCTCTTTACTTCACCTCAAGCGATAAACCGCCCCACCCGAGATATTCTCGATGATCTTTACGGGTCTCGCGGCAGATGTGGTAGTCGCAGCTGATGTCACGGCAGTGCCTCTGAGCAAGAGGTTTTAGGGTTTGAATTCCGACGGAGGCATGATTTTCGACATTAGCTTTATAGCTATGTCGAATTCAACCGCAATCTGAAGGAAAATTCTAGCTGCCGACTTCTCTAATCGGTAGTTTTCTGTTTGTTCTCCAGTCAATAAAGAGTAGTACCGTAATAGACGGTCCACGGACCGCGCGCGATCTTTCCTTCCCCTCATACACTTACTCTTACCTCATGCACTTACTACACTATCACCAGTCGAGAGACCAGTCGGGAGCTTACGACTTGTCCCGACAGGGCTATACCCCACTGGAGAAAACTACCTGGTTGGGGAAAATCCCGCCAGCCGACGGTAGGTCGGCGCAGGATCTCACCACCCAGCGAGGGAAGATCACAGCCATATCCTGCTATAAAACATTTCACTACACTTACGGGACTAATGTCCTTAGCTGTTGACGCGCCCGGAATCACTAATCAATCAATCAATCAATCAGTCGTCGGCGCTAGGGGCGATGTCCCGGCCTTCTTCACCTCTTATGCCGTGACCGCCCCCACGGCCGACGTCCTCTTCGCCCCCTGAGTGCAGTGGTAGCGCGTGGAGAAGTCCGTGCCTCGGAGGCCGCGGAATCAATACGGCGGCGTGCGCTCTACACGGCGAGGAGGGCGGTTTGCAAGTACCCAAAGTCCGGCACGTCTCGGCGCCCCGTGCCTGCGGCATGCGACCGCCGAACATTTCATTGGTTGATTGATTAATGAATCCAGGCGTGACAACTGCTAGTCAGTAGTCCCGTAAGTGTAGTGGTGAGGATAGTGCAGGGAAGGCGAAGGAAAGATCGCGCGCGGTTCGTGGTCCGTAGGTTGCTCCGACGTTCTCCTTGTGTTGGAAACCACAGAAAACTATAGGTCAGAGCAACGGTCTGCTAGCTTTGGACCTCCCGATTAGAGGAGACACTACAGTGGCATCAATTCATGACATGCACCACCACCTTAGTCGGTACCGCCTCAAACTAGAAAGGTTCCCTCTGCATCAGGAGATGCAATGCGTATAGTCCGTTTTAATGTTAGTGACTTTTGATCAGCTGGATCAGATGGGAGGCGTTTGATCAGCTGGAAGCGGTTATCCAATAGTTTCATTGCGACTGAATTCTTGGTACTGAAACTCCCGCATGTATAAGCGCATCGGAGCTTATCAAACGGTAGAAGTCACTATAATTAAATCGGAGAACTACTTTGTGCCAGGAAGCTTTTGTATTGCAGGGTGCATTCCTGGAATGTTGGTGTAATTGCGATCCAAATCGATTGCTCGAAGACGCGGGACGTTTGGCTGAACTCAGAATACGCCTGAAAGCAATGCTTTACAAGACCACCTAGGCATTTACCTTGCTGGGGTCGTTTCACCTGCTCGATTGCTTCATTTGTTATTTTGTATTTCTGGCATTTGTCCCAGATTTGGCGTGCACCTACACGTCAGCGTGTTGGAATTTCAGTCTTGGTATCTCCGCGGGCGTAGCAGCTCTAAGCTTCCGTGTAGAAATATAGTGGATGCAAGTGATGTGTCTGAGGGGAGAAATAATAGGGTGAGGAAAGAAAGATCGCGCGAAGTGCGTGGCCCGTTATGGTAATGTTCGCCTGGTATTGGACGGAGAAAGTAAGGACATCTATCGGTCAAAGTAGTTGAACGTTACTATTCTCTTCCAAACAGCGACTGATTTGGTCCTAGCTGTCTACGTAGAAGGAAGATCATCCACGGTCGGGAGTCAAACCAAGGACTTCGCGGTCAGAGACGATGCAGTGGCAACAACTTTATTTGAAATCGTGAGAGTCGATTACAGCTGGAAGCTTACTAGTTCTCCAGATTGATGCCGCAGTGAAACACTACTTCCGGCATGGAACAAAGCGCATCTCACTTTCCCCAGTGTTGTTCTCCTGCCATAACGATGGCGAGCTCCAACTGGCTGCCACCCGAACTAGAGGGCAAACGCGAGGGTTCTGAGCTTTGCTCCGTATCCTCACTGCGGTAACGTTGATTACTATCGGTACGAGCGGCACCAGTAAACTGTGCAATCACATACACTTCCCTGTACCCCACCGGCAATTTTTTTACGTGGGACGGAGGTCCCAAACCCGTCGACGAACAGGAGAAGCGTCGGCTCCTGGGCTTCGGCTTCTCCGCCCGGGCGGGAGGATTTTCATTACAGGCGGAGGCGCGCCGCCGCACCACCCGCGCTTCCCGCCGTCATAAAGCGATACAGCACGGCGGTGGCGTTGGGGGCGGCGAGGGTGGCGGGGTCGGCGGTGGCGGCGAGGGAAGTGGTGGCGGCAAGGGCGGTGGTGGTGGCGGCGAGGGCGGTGGTGGCGGTGATGAGGGCGGTGGTGGCGGCGACGAAGGCGGTGATGGGGGCGGCGAGGGCGGTAGTGGCGGCGGCAAGGGCGGTGGTGGCGGCGACGAGGGCGGTGGCGGCGGCGACGAGGGCGGTGGCGGCGGCGACGAGGGCGGTGGTGGCGGCGACGAGGGCGGTGGTGGTGGTGGAGAGGGCTGTGGTGGCGGTGGTGGCGGCGAGGGTGGTGGTGGCGGCGAGGGCGGCGAGGGCGGCGAGGGCGGCGAGGGCGGCGAGGGCGGCGAGGGCGGCGAGGCCCGGGCGTGGCACAGCTTCCGGCGCCCTACCGATCCGACTTCCGCGATGACGGCGGCGGAGAGGGAGCGGATGGGGTGGCGGCGGGTTCGTCGGCAGTGGGACCGCTCTTTACCCGCGGGTCAATACACCTCGGCCGCACTCCGCGCTTGCCGCCTCCGCCCGCTTCCGTCCCCCCGCCGCCGTGGCGCCGCGCCGCCTTGGCAGCCGCCGTCATCGCGGCAGTGATCGCCCGCGAAATGAGCGGCAACGGGAGGGCGCGCGCCAACTTTTGCGGCGGCGGCGAGGCGGCGGCGGTGGCGAGCGATGCGCGGATAGGGTGAAGTGCCGGGCGAAGGCGTGGGTGAGCGCGGGGCCTTGAAATCGAACGCTGACCACGCGTATGTTTCTGCGGTCGGTATCTGACACCCGCCCGCTCAACTGCTTCTCTGCCTGCTTCCACTCCGTCTCCCATGCTGCCTTCCTTCCTCCCTGCCCTCCTTCCACTAAGTCAGCCTCCCTGCCTCCTTCCCTGCCACCCTCTGCCTCCTTCCTTCGTACTTCCCAGCTTTCCTGCGTGTCTCCCTTCCTCCCTGTCTCCCTTCCTCCCTGTCTCCCTTCCTCCCTGTCTCCCTTCCTCCCTGTCTCCCTTCCTCCCTGTCTCCCTTCCTCCCTGTCTCCCTTCCTCCCTCCCTGCCAGCCTCCTTCCCTGTCTACCTCTCTGTACTCTTTGCCTCACCTTTCTTACACCTTCTTTCCTCCCTCTCTGCCCCGCTCCCACTCTTCCACCCTGTTCTCTATCGCACTCTCCGCCGCCTTGCCCCTCACCCTTCGTCCCACTCTCCTTTCCTTACTGACCCCTCCCTGCCGCCCAAGTTGCACCCGCTCGCTCGTTCTGCCCTTGGCAGACTCTCGCTGCTGGCTATTCATCTCGACTCGCGGGCCCTGCCGCGCTGCCCGCCGCCCGCTGCCCGCGGAGCAGGTGCTGCCCTGCAACTGCTCTCTAGGCAGCCCTCGAGTATGCTAGATGGATCGGCTTTAATTTCGGGGTGCTGTTAAGCGAGGAGCTCCCTTACCTCTGCAGGAATTGGCCGTATCCAGCAGGCTGGCTTTCCGTGTCTGGTACTTGATCTCAAATCTCGAGCTCTGCGTGTGTAATTTGCGGTGAGCAGCGTAAATCTCTGCTACCTCATCAAACAAGTGGTCCATCGACATTTATCTTTATCAATTCTTGCAAGGCCCTTTGATTTAAGGCAGACAGTTGTTATGTCAAATTAATATATGTTTATATTTAATTTTATTAGACCTTCAAGATGAAAGTCAATGACTTTTGAAACGTCGGTCTCTAAAAAAATGCAAAAAATTAGTAATAAAAATTGATATAATGTAAATGACTGCCTTAAATCAAAGGACCTTCTAACCTTCCAAGAATTTACAAAATATCAAAAAAGGCAGTCCTTTAAGTAATACCAAGAAATTTAATATTCATAAAGATACTTTATCTTTATCATTTACTTGTTAAATAGCTAACAACACACATCATTACCACACGTATGGTTGAAATGGTATATCCCGATATACGTTACGTACGTTATTGCCATATGAATACTTCGTACTATTTTAGACAAAATTGATTTTCTCAATAGGAGGAACATCACATGAAATGTGCGAAAACAGTAGTATACTCGACGGCATTTCTTTCTCTAAATATTGCGTTTTACCATTATATCTTGCAGTGGCAGCGTAGATATTAATTTACTTCACATTGTTCATCATCCACGATATAATTGCGTACATTCTAGGAATAATCACCGTAGGTTCGTTGCTTCTTTCAGACACACTTCTCGGGCAGCCGACCTGGAGCGGTGGCTCAGTGCATCAACTGATGTTACTGCAGTGTCTCTGACCGTGAGGTCCTAATTTCGAGTCCCGAAGGCGGCAGGATTTTCGACACTAGCTTGTGAGCTTAGTCGAATTCAGTCGCTATCTGAAGGAGAATTCTAGCTGCCGGTTGCTCTCATGGGTAGTTTTCCGCGATTTCTCCGATCAACACCAGACGAATGACGGAGCAGTGCCGTAAGAAACGGGCCACGGACCGGGCGCGATCTTTCCTCCCTCTTCCTTGTCCTATCCTCACCCCTTACACACACTTACACTAACATGCTCTACACTGCCACACATGCCGGGAGACCGGTCAGTGACTTTGAACTTGTCCCGGCTGGGGCGGTGCCCCGCTGGTGGGAGATACCTGTTTGGGGAAACTTCGCTAGTCTACGTAGGTCGGCGCTAGATCTCGCCATCCAGTGGGGGAAGCTCAGCGCCACGTCCTGATGAAAAACATGCTTTACCCTTACGGAACTAATGACCTCAGTAGTTGACACGCCCGGAATCACGAACCAATCAATCAATCGGGCATCTGCGCAGACCGATTCAGCTCAGAGCTTGCATTCCAGCAGCCTTTGCAACAAATCTGACCGAGAAGTCCTACGGTTCGAATCCTATTGGTGGCGGCTTTTGGACACTAGTTAGATACCTAGATGGTAGTATATAAAATTCAAAATTTAAGTAGTATATGACTTAGTGTAGGGATCACAGAATTTTGAAAATGTGCACACAATTCACTTTTCCCCATAGCACGTCATACGCAGTTTTTAACTGTTTTTTACGTAAAATAAATAAATAAATAAATAAATAAATAAATAAATAAATAAATAAATAAATAAATAAATAAATAAATAAATAAATAAATAAATAAATAAATAAATAAATAAATAAATAAATAAATAAAATGGTATTCAACCGCTGTTTGGAGGAGAGTTCTAGCGGCTGGCCGCTGTGCCGGTTTCCTTTGGTTTCTCCGATCATTCTTGAGAGAAGAGTCGGAGACACAGCTTATCTCTCGTGAGGCGGTGCTCGTCTCTCGTTGGTGATAAACCTCAAGAGAGATCTCCTCCGCAACCCCACGTGTAGAACGGTTCCAAAACTCGCCATCCAGCGGGAAGGTATCACCCCCACCTTGTGGGGCAAAACTCTCACTATACTAACGGGAAAAATGACTAAATCTGTTTACATGGCCGGAAACCAATCAATCCCGTATTCTATTGCATTGGCGGCATGAAACATAAAATCACTCGGGTAGATAATGTGGTCTCTTACTTATTTATATTAATGAAAATCACCAAAACTTTGATAACAAGAACGGCTGACACGATCAGAATTTCAAAGGTACCAACAAAACTACTATCATTATACTAATTTTCTAACAGGAAGAAATGCCGTATCGTCGCCATCATAAAATTATCACCTGTAATATTACATTTGCCAAAACAGCTATATTTAGTTTCTTTTAACATTCTCGCTCTTCCTTTCCATAACGATCGCTACTTGATCTCACGAAGAATCCTAATACTTTGTATTAACTTCGTTATCGACAAATTTGTAGGGTAACTAAACACATTTTTTTAAAATCAGAATAAATACAAATTCAAATATTTTTATTGTATTATATTGTATCATAAATCTATAATTTAGATCATCTTATCTACTTCGAAGCGTCTTGGTGTATGAGAAACGTATTATATGAGTACCCTGATACATCAAGCAACAACGTAAAACGTGTAGAAATGGACAGCGCGTTGATCGCGACGATTGGGATACGCTATAGCATGCGAGGAATGACACTGAGGCGGCCCTGAAAGGCAATATTCTGGTCGGCGGAATTCAGTTACCAAAGGAGACGATCTAATTGGTGAGCAAATAGCAGATATGAATGTAAATTTCTTTAATCTAATAAATTTGAAATGTAAATTTCTGCTTTTTCGGCATCAGAAAGTTCACATCTGTTCCCTTCTTTCAGAATCGTTATTGTTACTTCTGCTTCATTTTATAAGACGGTAAACTTAAACGGATCTGTTCTCGAAAATGAACGTTCTTTTGTTGGCTTTCCGTAGTTTTGCGTTATTTCGAAAGTAAAGATTGAAAAACTAAAAGCTATTGAGCATTTTTTCTGTGATTATTAAAATGTATTTTCTGAAACTATTCGCACTCGATTAGAATATTATTTTCTCATTGAATTTTTATGTTCTAGAATACTTCTCGTAATATAGAGAAAGATATGGAATGCTGTAGGAAAAATGGCGTTATTTTGAGAGAAGATTAAGATTTGTGGGACCTTGATACCGAAAGGAGGGTTTTTCTTGCTCATGTACGTAGTTTTTTTATGTTCTCGAATACGTAGAATAGTCAAAACTTACAATTTTTGGTTTCTTGACAATGAAGAGGTCTTTTGTCTGTGAACATAATTAGCATCAAAGTCGTACATAGAATTTTCACCAAAAAATGTTATCGAACTGACTGATGTCGTGGGCCCCGAATTTGAAACCGATCTTTTTCCATTTGGTCTACTTTTATAAAATTACATATCTTTCCAAAAACTTCCATTATATAATAATAATAATAATAATAATAATAATAATAATAATATTAATATTATTATTTTTCACAGTTTTTACTGCTTGGTATATCAACCATTCACAGCTATGATGACCAGGTGTGCGGTTGCTTTATTGTGAAGATTCGGGTGGCTTCTAACAATACGGCATGTATTCGAGATAACTACCTTCTGCAAATATGCAGAAGGTAGTTGTCTTGAATACGTGCCGTACTCCTGGCATCCAAGTGAAGATACTGTAGTGCTCGAAGAATTTTTGGGTTCTCTCCTTTGGCTGATATTATATTTGGCATAATTTTCACTTTGTTGAAGTTCCAAGGAGCTGCGACTTCATGGACGAGATCGGTATATTTTGGGATCTTCTCTTAATGTTTTGCCGATATGTTGTGGGTGTTGTTTACATCAATACGGTAAGCCTCTGGATGGTTTCTATCGATGTATGTTATATCGGTTCTATTGCCGCCGACTTGTCTGTCAGTGATATAGGAGCGATCCCAGTAGTGTGCTCATTACTTTCAAGCACGTTCTGAGGAACATATTTATAATATGGCAAGGAAGTGGCAAGTAATCCAATGTCAATAATTTTCATTGCCAATAGTTGGTGAACCTGATTCGCTACTTCATCATGCCTCTTATTATATTCCAACTGCACGTGGCTACGTGTCTCGCGTAGGATAGTTTAGCCTGCGGCCTCACATCTTGTACATGTATCGGAATGGATGGTCGAATCTCTCAGAATGTGTTTTCTATAGTTCAAAGTGGGCACTACTTGGTCCTGATAGCTATCATGAACGCTTTTGTCTCCAGAAAGAGATCCCTGGAGCCATGAGTGCGACGCAGAGAAGTCGACTCCTGGTTTGCTCAGCTCATGGGTTCTTTCGCTTTACACGAGGTTATCTTCTCTTCTGTTTCAATGACTAGCTGAACTATTATTATTATTATTATTATTATTATTATTATTATTATTATTATTATTATTATTATTATTATCATTATCATTATTGTTATTATTGTTTTATTATTTTACTTTTGCTAATTTTAAATTCTGGAAACAATTTTTTTCAATCACACTCTACGTATAAGGTATATGTGTAGAGGATAGCCCTTTTTTGATGCGACGTTATTTTAAAATGCAACATTTTATGCGCCGTCATTACCTTTGTTTGAGTTCCATTGGCTGATATTGTTTATCTACGTGTAAAATTCATTGTATTAAGAGCTTGAACCAAAAAAATACATCGATTCATAATGAAAAATTAAGTTTGAAATTGAATTTTAATTTTTAGAACTATCTTCACATATTTTAAGACACGGATTTCAGTTTTTAAATATTAATGTAAACTTATACATCTTATGTATTGGTAAGAAGTAAAGGAGTCTTTTTACTAGTCTTTGAGAGCTCAAATATTTTCTTAATGTTGTGCCATTTATAAAACAGAATGTCTTTTTTTTCTTCCTCTTTCAAAACTTTATGGTAAGATGGTCAGCGGAAGGTCTTTCTTTCCCTTTATGGAGTAAAATGTTTGTGTGAAATTAGATTATTTTGATTTATGAACACTTAAAAATTCAATTGTTTTTTGCGCAAGAACGATTAACGACGTTCTCCTTAAAATAAAGTTAACAGATGCAAATAGTACTCGTATTTCCAAATGTGAACTTACCAAACTTCATAAAACCAGGTTACTACATACACACAATTGAGAGTTTCAGACAGAAAAAAGATGTTATCATAAATTACATTATAAACTCTGTTGTTCTCGGCTGAAAATTAATTCACTAGTTGCTAAACGTTGCTATGTTTGATACTTTCATTTAGCAAAACTGCTGGTAATAATTGGAAAAAAAATGCTTATTTAGAGTAAGAGGAATATGATTTTTTCTGGGGGGGGGGGACAAAATAGCCCGCACTACTTTCATGAAGCCTCAATTCAAAATGTTCTCAAAAATGTCTGCTCGCTTTGTCTTTACATTTTTTCGCAAATAAAGGAAAGTATACCTATATTAATGCCCTCGCTATGTAGCTCATTGGTCAGCATGCTCGCTTTCCAAGACGCGACCCCGGTTTCAATTCTCGGTCGGGCAAGAATATAATATGCGTTTTCCTTGCAATGCACTAGTATTTGTTGCTCTGTAAGGATGAAAAAACTCACTTCTCAGGTTGAGAAGGCCAGAATACGACGTGGGGATGTCACACGTTCCCCCTTAACTCATGGTCGCGAGGTCGCGTCGTTGCTAGTAGGTCATGGCCAAGTACAGACATATACGTATATCAATCGTGCATGCCTCATTTTCGGTAAACCAGAAATTTCGAAAATTTTAAAAATTAAAAAAAAATCGTACAACTACAATATTGAGGATTGAAATTTATTCTTCATGAAATGTGATTTTTAAAATCAAGATCTACGAAGTGTTCCTTTCTTCGAAAACAGTTGTTTCCGCGTAATTTTCTGTGAAAACATGACAGATTAGATAGGACTTAAACAAAATTGTTTTAGACACTTAGACACTTAAACAAAATTGTCTTGAAAATGGCTCGATTTTTTTCTTTAAATTATATGTTCGAATAGAGCAATGTTAACTTAATAATGTGGTATTTGTCCAATTTACATAAAAGTTTCGTAATTTTGAAGTGTGTAGAAGTTAAGTTTTTTTGTAAATTTTCTTCGCCTTCAATATTTGTGTTCAAGATTTCCTTGGTAATGCAATTTATTCCTTAAAATTAAATATTGAAAATATTTAATACACAACCTTTTGAAAATATTTTCTTTTCAACTTAATTCTCGCTCATGGTAAATGTTTATTCTTTGAAATTCTCTTCGATATTCTCTTAAGAATATAGTTTACAGAATGCAATGGCAAGAAGGAGTTTTCATTGAAACTTTTTTAATTTTCAATAGATGAATGATATATGATTCTAACATCTTAGGCATCCTTGCGTTAAAAGTTTTTTATGTGCTGGCTGTGTTAAGAGGATGGAAGTTGCAATATTATAATATTTAATAACGTTACCTTTAATACGAGAAATTGTGTGTTGTTCTAGGCCCAGAGTGAATATTATCAAAATTTATATGTCAAAGCGGATTTATGAAAATTCCCCCTTATGTGTGTTGCAACTAAATCGACGCGGAGACTAACGGTTTGATTCAGATGGAAGGAAGGTTCCGATTGGGATGGAAGGAATATCCACTCGTGGCACATAGCGAAGTCGCTAGCCTTTCACCACTGAGGTCCGGGTTCGATTCCCGTCGAATCCCATGTGAAATTTGTTCCAACAAAACGAGTTTGGCTGTTTTACAAGAGCTAGTCCAACCCCTGTGAAGTGTCCTAAACCCCACCCCTATTCCTTCCCAATTCTGGCCGCTGGATAGTGACGCAGGAGCGCGTAGCAGGAGGCGCGTACGCGGAGATGCTACCTGGCGGTCCTCTTGACAACTGACTGCGACGTGACATGACATATTTGTAATGGAGGATTACTCCGCAATAGCGCATATTAATGGAGCATTACTCCCCAGCGCAAAGAGCTCAACGCTCCTTAAGGGGCTTAGAGACGCGTTGCGTCAAGTTGTAGACGCAACAAATTTAAAAAGGTTCGGCTCACTGAAAGCGTCGCTTCACGATGTGAGCGTGTGAGCCACTGTGCGGGAACTGCAATAACCAGCGCCCAGCCCCGTCGCCTGCTTAATCGCTGCCGGAGCCCCGCGCGGAAGCCCTGCTCCGGGCGCGTGCACGTCAGCCGATGCGGTTGTTCCCACAGTGGAGATGTATTCACACGGCCGGGGAGCTTTCTACACACAAGGGGGCCACAGACAGCTGAAATTACAAGAATGATCTGAAACACAAATGCCTGCAAATAACGGACTTGGAGAGCATTTAATGTAGGGTAGCGAGGGAGACAAGTTTGAAATACAAGATTATTATTTTAATAATTGAAATATAATGGATTATGCATGTTTATATCAACATGCATATTGTGGTAGCATATACATATAGTAGCATATACAGCTAAAAGATAATATTAAACGGAATCTATGAAATACAATAAATGAGTAATTCGCAAGGTTCTCACTATTTTCAAGCCTTGATTATTGACACATATAATCTGCGAATATTTTTGATTAGTTAATATTTTATCATAAAAAAATGACTTTATTCTCGTGAATTACACTGACACCACATAATTTTTGATTGCTGACGAGACAACTCAGCCGAAAAAGCAAGATTCACTATTTGAGGAGGTGCCAAGTGCAACTTTCCGATGCTTTGATCTGACGGCAGTTTCCTACTGCTGTAAACTGCTGATGCGCGGCAGGGGGAGTAAGCTGAGTGGGTGTTGGGGCTGAGCCTACAACCCACAGTTATCTGTGGAAAGGAGATCTGAGATGGAAATCACGACCCTTGCTCTCAAAGTAGCCAACTGTTCCACTAACTGAATACAATTTACGGATGCTGCTTTGAATAGGATTACATTTCGTTTTTAGTTCAGTGGATGCTACGTACTTGCGTAGTAAGGAGAAAGTATTGCTAGGCTATATCTGCAGAATAATTGCAGATTATTATTCGAGAGCTTAATAGGCCAATCATTAAAGCAGGTCCTCAAATGAACTATCGAAAGACTGAAATTGTCCAATTATGTTGAAGTTCCTAAATTTATGGGTGACGAGCACCGAGAATATGTTCAGGAAGAAAGTAAATATTTAGTCAAATAATAACGTTTCAAAACAAAACAAATAAAGTGATCAACGGAAGTAAATCTCTGGTCTGGAGAAAATTCTGAAGCACATCTTATATTATTAAATAAAAAATAAAGTATCTGCATCAAAATGACTGTAATGGATTCATGTATTCTCCCCAATGTACTTTCTTAAGCTCAGACATAGTCTCTGATGAAGGCTCAGACTACAAATAAAAATAAAAAAGGAAAATTTATCATTGAATCCTAGAGACAAAATACAAAACATGGAATTGCAAAAGAGGACAGGCGTTGAAGATGCGATTACCCAGGCAACAAAACTAATGGTGATGGTGGGCCTAGGGCATGACGCAGCAACAGTATTGCTCCCATTTGTTGGATGGTGGAACTGAGGAAGACAGAATCATTCCAGATGGAGTGATACCTTCAGAAAAGTGATGAAAAGAGGAACTGAAAGGAACCGAAAAATATAAAATGTACTATAAAATAGAAAAGACTTTTTTGGGGGGGATTAAACGCATGCACACTGATGAAGGGCTAAGAATTACGACAGTTATCGCTTCACCGTCCCCATCTCTATCAGGTTTTTGTCCAGTTTCCCTTATCCATTGAGAAAATGCTGAGATGGCCCCTAGTTTTGATTCTGGACATAAATGTAGCTTCACTACGCGCACATTTTGTTTAGCTCTTTTGCTTGAAGTGGTAGGAGTAGAGCTGAGGGTGAGTTCCTATATTGATAGCAATGCAGAAAAATGAAATCTGCAGTTCCTTTATCGATGCAAATAGTTTTTCTATAACTCGGGAACGAAAATCTCGCGCTTTTTTAAATTTTATTATTATTATTATTATTATTATTATTATTATTATTATTATTATTATTATTATTATTTGAACTTTCTAAAATTTATCGTTAAAATGTTGGGATGGGATTCTGGTACTCAAGAAAACGTGCGCAGATATTCTTCTTCCCCATGTCATATACAGTTTTTACTGTTTTTTGACCAAATAAATAAACATAAATCCTTAGGTCAGGATTCATAAGATTGACAAGAATTAAAACTAATTATGTGAGGAAACATTTTTTTCTAAAATGTAGTACTCGTCAATGTATAATGTGCATTGAAAAATAATACTATGCGAATATTTTTGAGCGCTAAATGAAAATTTGACTAATAGGACGTGATGACATAAGTCTACATAAAAATTGGAATAAAATGTGTTAATTGCAAGTTAACTTATTTACATAGGTTAATAAGATGTATTTTATAGAACTTTGTACTATATTTTCTGAATTATTTGTTGTTAATGTTTCTTCGATATAAAGGCAAGCTAATAGGTGTTGGGTATTTTTGAACGTGAGGAAAACAGTATTAAGTACTATGACTCGTTTGCAAGACAAAAAAATTAAAAATGTATGAGAGCAATTATTACTCATAAAACATTCCCGATACGCGAATAAAATTCAGGATTAACAAGAAGGACGGTATCTTCGCCTGTCAATCTTTGAATATTTCGTACGAAATTGCCCCCGACATGTCAATAGAGAAACCGCAGGGATTCGCAATGCAACTGTGGTACCTAAATGTGACTCCAGTGAAACTCGGAGTGGAGAAAAATTTCGATTCTTCCAACATGTACTTTTTATAAGATAAGATCAATTGCCACTTGAGCAGAATTCACTGTAAAGTTGGTCTGAATGTAAAACATAGTGATCGTCCTTATACAATGATTCCCATAGATTAATTTCTTTACCTCCTGCCCATCGGACCACACAACTCCAGACACCATTTCCAGACTGCATGTGCGTCACGGGTTGCCTTTGGAGCACATGGGCGACGAGGGCGGAAAAACTTCGTGAATCAGCACGAGCCCAGCGACAGAATCGGCTTACCGCACTCGCGTTGATGAGCCCCATTGAAAGGCTGTGTCGTTGGGTGGTGCAAGCGAGGACGCTTTGCCCGCCCGCTCACCCCTCAACTCACCGTGTCAGTTTTCTCTGTCTCTCTTTGTCTCTCTCTCTCTCTGTCTCTCTCTCTCTCTCTCTCTCTCAATCTCTCAATTCACTCTGTCAATTCGTCCTGGCATTTCGTCCTGTCTATTCGCTCTGTTGATTGCCCCTTCCCTCTCTATTTACTCTTCCACTTGCCCCAATTTAAATTCCCAATGCACTATCACTATCTACCTTACGAAATCACACATCTAGTACCCATACCCAACTATTAAATTTCAACTCCGGACTTTACGCTGCACTATAAGTGTCTAATGAACGTCAATTCTATCCAATCCACTCTCTAAATCCAATCACACTTCCCAGTTGCCTCATCAGATAACCGTTCTCTACAGATCAGTGTTGAGCGTGACGCCTATTGCAAGGCCCGTCGTTCCTCAACTAACCCATCGAGCTCTTACAATTCTCTAACACATCGACCCTTTGGACAGCTTGCTTAACCATTCATCACGCAGCCTAACCCAACCAATCGACAATGCTCTCACCGCGATCAAACAATTCTCCTCTCCCAACATCCCCACTATACCGTCTCTTCTGCTCACCCCACCTTCCTGCGCCTTGCCAGCGCACTCGTTTCCCCCTCCAACTCTGTAAAACTCTCCCCCTCTATGCTCTCTCCCATTATATTCACCCTCCCACTCTAAGCACCCTCCCACTCTATGCACCATCCCAGTATATGACCCATCCTACTCCATGCACCATCGCACTCTATGCACCTCCCACTCTGTAAACCCTCCCACTCTCTGCACCCTCCCACTCCCACTCTCTGCACTCCCACTCTCTGCACCCTCCCACTCTGCACCTCCCACTCTCTGCACCCTCCCACTCTCTGCACCCTCCCACTCTCTGCACCCTCCCACTCCCACCTCTGCACCCTCCCACTCTCTGCACCTCCCACTCCTGCACCTCCCACTCTGCACCCTCCCCCCTCCCACTCTCTGCACCCTCCCACTTCTGCACCCCTCCCACTCTCTGCACCCTCCCACTCTCTGCACTCTCTCTGCACCCTCCCACTCTCTGCACCCTCCCACTCTCTGCACCCTCCCACTCTCTGCACCCTCCCACTCTCTGCACCCTCCCACTCTATGTATCCTTCCACTGTATGTACCCTCCCGCTCTATGCACCCTCCCACTGTATTAATCCTTCCGCTCTATTCATCGTCTTACTCTACTCCCTCCCGCTTTATTCGCCCTCCCACTCTATTCATCCTCCCATTCCCCCTCCATTATTTACCCTACCACTTTATTCATCCTCTTGTTATCAGTCTCTTACGCCATTCACCCGCCCGGCCGGTCGCCCGATCGCTCTTTCCGGCGGGTGGGCGGTCTTTGCCGTCTCCCACACCCCGCCATCGCTTCATCCCCTGTCCGCCGCCCGGCGCTCGGGGCCCGCTGCCCGTTGTAGGCCGCACGCTGCTTGCCGCTCGCCTCTCTCGGTCGATTCGTTGCTAACGAACAGCGTCTCGGAAAATGAGGAAGCATTTGCCGCTTTATTGGAACCTACAACTCCGCACTGTCAGTCCTCTGGAGGCTCCTCTTTAGAGAATGAGATAATTATTCTTCTTTCGACAGCCGCCAGAATGCCTCCAGCCGCTCGTTTATCTCCGCTGCCACAAACGCTTTCTTGCCCCTTCAGTCGCCCGGAAGCGCGGAAGCAGGGAAGCGCGTGAGGAAGAAGGCGAGGCGGAGTGGAAGGGACGGAGGGGCAGAAGGAACCGAAGACCGGAGGAAGGGTGCGGCGAGGCGTTGACGCGGTGAAGATCAGGCGTTTTTGCATACGTATGCGACGATATGCTGTCGCTCTGCGTGTCAGCTATTTTCGCCCCTTCCCCCTCTAGTTCAGATGAGCGCTTGACTTCGCGTGTGATATGTGCACCTTTTGGAATGTTCGTTGCGGAGAGAAAATTGTGCTGTGAGGTGTGTGCGTGTGCCTTTGTGTATGTATGTGAGCGTGCGTGTGTCAGCCGGAGTGGTCATATGCGTTTTGATATCTGTTTTTGACAACTGCGTGTACTTCTCTCTAAAGTTTCTGTTCCTACAGAACTTGTTTTTTTTAATTTGTAAATACTGAATTGTACTCTGTGTCAACGACTAGATGGTCTTTTCTAACGGTTCGATTTCTCTCATTTCACAATTTACCCTTTTTCATCTCGCTGTTTCCTGCCATACATTTTGTCATTATCCCTTTCTCACTTTCTTACTTCATTTTTCTTTTGTTTGGCCATTATTGTGAGGCATACTGTAGCATTATATAACCTAGAATTTTACTCAGTTTCAGCAATTCACGTCTGTGAGTCAGATTCTAATTTTCGGCAGTGATACTTGTTTTGACACCCGTATATTTTCACTCCAAATTTATTTTCATTTTCGATCTGTTTTCTCTGTTATATCTTCGTTGCACAATATTTTTAAATTAGAATTTCATGAAAACGTGAAACTTTTTAACATGAAATTAGATTTCGTTAAAACGTACGTGGTTTGTTCTTGCCTTTCAAGTGAGAGTGAAGGTAAAAACATGCACTCCTAGCCCACACCCCATATCTTCAGCATTCGAACGCGAACCATATATTCAGCATTCAATTGCACGACAGCAATGTTACTTCTAGGATATGTAGGGATTGAAGAATATAACTATTTGCTTATTGAAGATGTCACCAAAAAACTCAAATTGCAAAGATAAATATTGCTAATTTTTGACATCGCGTCCCTTGGTCGACCCATCAACCTGCTCTGATCGGATGTTCACGAGCTCTCAAGGCTTGACTACAAAACTTTCTTGATTTGAGGGCCATGATGTTTTTATCCATGCGCGATAACAGCGATACACGTTCAGGCGTAGTCGAAGGTAAACAATAGTTATACAAATTTCTATATTGTCATTGCCAGTGGTGAAGTCGTCCCCGGAGATTTCATGTACTTGTCAAACGCCAGTGCACAATGCCGCTGACTCCGCTGCTACACTGACTGAGAAATCCAGGGTTCGAATCTCGACGGTGGTGAATTTTCGACACCTGCTAGGTAGCTAGGTCGCATTCAACCTCTGGAGGAGAATGATATCGGTCGTCTGCTCTGATCGGCGGTTTTCCGTGGTTTCTCCGATCAACACCAGACGAATGTCGGAACAGTACCATAACAAACGGCCACCGGCCTCTCGCGAATGTTCCTTCCTTGTCCCATCCTCACCTCTTACACACATTCACTACACTACCACACATGTCGGGAGATCAGTCAAGATGAGCTTAGAGGAATCATGACTGGGGCAGTGACCCGCCTGTGGATGATATTGCCTGGTGCCTGTGTGTGATACCCTGCAAGTCGACAAATAGGTCGGTGCTGGATCTCGTTTTCCCACGAAGGAGGATCACCTCTATCTCCCACGATTTAAAAAATGGACTACACTTACGGGACTAATGATGGGACTGATCTGTTTTTTTTTCGTGTTTTTTATGCCATCATTACCAAGTGAATGCCCGAGAAGTACAAATAATGTCGGGAAATCACGCGGGAGCTTTGAGCTTTTTCCGACGGTTTGGTGCCCCGCTGAGAGAAACATCTGAACAGGGAAATGACCCACATTCCAACGTGTAGTTTGGTGCCGGATTTCACATTTCAACGGGGTGGGAATGTACACCACTTTCCGGAAAACCTTACACTACACCAACGGGACTAATGACCTTAGCAGTTGACGTGTCTGTAAATAAAGAATTGATGAGTGAACGTACGAACTTCACTGGCTCATTATGCAACAATTCGCACTGATACATCACCCATGAAGATGGAATCATGAGGTTCTGGCTGCGATTGCGAGCCTACATGGACCTCGGCCGCGGACGGTCACTGCACCAGATAAAATGAGCGAAGTGGAAGAAAAGCAAACGCCCCGCTCCCTTCCACCACCATCACCAACAGCACGCTACCCGTCCACGCCACCGGCGAACATTGGGTTGGGAATAGAATAGAATATTTATTTTGCTCCTTAGGAATACATAGAATACTTCCGGTGGTAGCGTTTTCTAAGAAATTACTAAAAATACACAAAACAAACATCAAACAACATTAAAATATTAACATGTTACCAAATACAATTTTACAAAATTAATCTATTAACCATATTTACTTAGTCTAATTTAAAAGTTTTTGACATTCTGAGGGAAAGTCTCCAGCACTGCTGCAGGTAATTTGTTCCA